>JARQZK010001483.1:137500-157500 GCA_030704885.1 Cynegetis impunctata | reverse complement strand
ATCAAAAATATTCTGATTCTGATTCAACTACGTTTTGAGATTCTGTTATTAATAAGCATTGATTTATTTCTGTATAACATTCAAATGTATAATTTGGAGTAACTGTTGGATCATGCGAATGTACTCCTCCTGACCAAAATGATAATGTCAAACTTGACATTGCAATTTGACATCAGTCTAGGTACTACAAACATTATGTTGTTTATAAACAACAATAATTATTGAATATTAACGTCTTAGAATTACTATTTTTTCAATATCTTTTCGGATATCAGCATCAGGTGCTACAAACCTAATGAACGAAAAAGGTAACACAATTAAATTTTAAACAATTTTCGTAATTGGTATCCATGGATACGTCAAAAATAACTCGCTAGTCGATGTCTCAAGTGTATTGATATATAAATTATTACAAAATTGTGAAATATTTTTAATATTATCAACTTTAGGTATAGGGAATGGTTATACAAATCGAAAGGTAATTGAATAGCAAATTTAATAATGCAAAAATATAATAGCATCTCATTAGAAATAAGACAGTTATTAACGTTTGAAATTTGCTAATTTCACCCTAGATTTTATCAAATAATAAGTTGAAAATATGAAAAATTTTACATGGAGTAAATAAAACAATGTTTCAAGGTTACAAAAATCTAAACCGCATACCAATAATAGACCTACTTACAAAGAAGTTCTAGCCTATTTTTGTTGAAGACGCAACTGTCAAAATTTTACGAAAAAAATTAAAAACTCGAAAACTGTTCATTTTAAGTATGAAGAATGTTATGACAGTTCTATTATGAATTACATAAGAAATTCGAAAATCAAAAAATATACAGAGTATTCCATTTGAAATAGCAAAGTTGATATCACTTCCGGCAAAACCGGAAGTGCAATTTTCTTCAAAATGATTTTGAAAAATAGACTCAGTCAGATCATATTTGTTCTGAAAATTTCATATCGATATCTTCAATGACAAAAAAGTTATGGACCGATTACGTAGCTCTGGGTCACCCTGTATATATATATATATATATATATATATATATATATATATATATATATATATATATATATATATATATATATATATATATATATATATATATATATGTCTATATGAAAAACTTGATCCTCGGAATGACCCACGTTGAAAAAAGAGAAAAATCTCGACGTTTCGGCTCCTTTTGTGAAGCGATCTTCAAATAATGTGAATGGGAAAAATTCAGAAACGTGGTCTCAACCTGCGTAGTCCACCAATCGTACTGTTTCCGGTCAACTCTGAATTTTCAATCTGCTTACTGCTCACTCAGAGTCAACTGACGGGTCGATCGTCGCGTGACCGTATTTATGCGGTACATATATATAAAAATATATATATATATATATATATATATATATATATATATATATATATATATATATATATATATATATATATATATATATATATATATATATATATATTTGAATTGTTGTTGCTTGTGAACTATTTTTAACTTTTTGATAATTATTAGCAATAATAGGCTTGGTGAATCTCAAAAAACTCGATTTTATTAAAAAGTTTTAATAAAATCGAGTTTTTTGAGATTCACCAAGCTTGTCATTGCTAATAGTTATAAAAAAATTATATATATATATATATATATATATATATGTTCAGAAAGATTTCCGCGGTCGGAAGTATTTGAAAAACTTGGTTCACGGAATGAACCGCGTAAAAGATTTGAAAAATCTCGACGTTTCGGCTCCTTTTGCGAAGCCATCTTCAGGAGAATTAGAAGGGAAATAATTCAGACTCGTGGCCTCAATCTGCCTACTCCACGAATCGAATTTAGGAGGAATCGGAAACAATACGATTGCGTGGTCTCAACCTGCCTACTCCACTAACCGTATTGCTTCCTGTCAACTCTGAAGTCTCAATCTGCCTACTCTTCAGAGTCAACTGACGGGCCGATCGTCGCGTGGCCGTATTTATAGGGGAGGCGGGTGGGTTCTCACGCCCATCAGTGCGGGATGCACTCTGATTGGGCGTTACATGGCGACCACTGAGAAGTGGTTTCCATGCTGATGGGAGTCTGTGACTGTCATCTCTGGTGTTCAAACAATTTGGACGTTTTTCTATTTCTACAGCTTCACGGATAATTCGGGATTTGAAAGATCGGACGGGAGCAATAGTTCTTGTATTGGGGAAATCGATAATGTGGCCTGTTTGGGTGTGATGTTGGGAAAGGGCGTTGGCGATATCTGAGTGTCTTACCGAAAGTGAATGTTCCTTGGCACGGACCTGAATTCGTCGGTTCGTTTGTCCTATATAGGAACGAGGACAATTGGAACAGGGAATCTCATAAACACCGTGATTTTCGTTAGGAATTTTATCCTTGACGGATCTGACCAGATGGGAGAGTTTTTGTTGAGTAGTGAATATTATTTTGATGTTTGTGTTTTTGAGAGATCTTGCGATCTTATCTGTTACTCCTTTGATGTGAGGAAGAAATAATTTAGGTGTAGATTCTTGTTCAGTGGGATTGGAAGGTGGTAGAGGTGGGGTGATATTTGTGTGTTTGCGTATGCTCTTGTTGATTTGATATGTGTTGTAACCGTTCCGTAATAATATATGTTTTAGAGTTTTGAGTTCTGATTCACGGTGTTCGTCGTCAGATAGTCGAATGGAACGGTAGATTAGGGTATTAACTACAGAGTTAAGTTGAGAAGGATGGTGGTGAGACTGGGCATTCAGATAACGGTTTGTATGAGTGGGTTTACGATAAACTGAATAGGAGAAGCCTTGGGATGGAAGTTTTTTGATCATGACATCGAGGAATGGCAGAGACCCATCGTTTTCCACTTCCATTGTGAATTGGATACTCGGATGTATGCCATTCAAATGATTCAAGAAGTGGAGCAACGAGTCTTCGCCATGGGGCCAGATCGCAAAGACATCGTCTACATAACTTAACCATCATGCTGGCTACGTTAGAACAATAGAACAGGTTGCAATAGAACAGGTTGCAAGAAATAGAGAGCTCTAAAAACACTGAGCCAGACGACGACATAGAGCCTGCATAGGAAGATCTGAAGAATACGCTAATTACGAACAAGGAAATCGACATTGGATTTGCAAACAACGCCAAAAAACAGGAGTGGATGACTGAAGAAATCATAACACTGATGAATGAACGGAGAGGACAAAAAAATGAAAATACAGTTAAATATGCCGAAATTAACAAGCTTATTCGTGCAATATGCAGGGAAGTTAAAGAATCATGGATAAATTCACGAAAATAGAAATCCTTTGAAAGAAACACGATTACTTCAACTTGCATATGAATATCAAGGAGCTTGCAGACAGGCAGCAGATGGGTAACAATGGAGTATTGAAGGATTCGAACAACGAAATACTAATAGGAGTAGATGAGAAACTTAAACGGTGGAAAGAATATACCGAATAACTTTTGAATGACATAAGACCAGACCTAGCCCCAGAAACAGATGGAACAAATGAAATGGGGCCTGAAATAACCAAAGACGTCAAACTCCAATGTGCATGTGGAAACCCTCAAGCCCGCAGCTGCCGAGGACGGGGTTGGTCTAAATCTCATTACCACTATATTCAGCCGAATGTACGGAATCGGACAAATACCCTCAGACTGGCTGAGATCCACTTTTGTCACTCTGCCGAATAAGAACAACGCTACACAATGTGACGAATACCTCATGATTGGTTTGATGTCCCACGCCTTGAAGATATTCTTGCGGATCATTCATTAACGTATATAGGTATAACAAATGTGAGCACCTGGTCGATCGTTCGCAATTCAGCTTTGGGAGCGGAATGGAAACCCGAGAAGCTCATTTCTCTTTGAATGTGCTGACTCAACGACAGAGACATGAATGCCGATGTATTCGAATGATTTATTGACTACAAAAAAGCTTTTGACTGTGTGTCACATCAAAAAATTATCAACATCCTGAAATCAACCGGAATTGACTCACAAGATTTGAAGATCATAACCGAACTTTACTGGCACCAAACGTTAGCAGTCGGAATCGAAGGGTCCACATCAGAAGAGATAGCTATAAGAAGAGGTATACGACAAGTATGTGTGTTGTCTCCACTACTGTTGAACCTATACTCCGAGGAAATATTCAACGAAGCTCTCAAGAATACAAATGTAGGCATAAAAATCAATGGAAACATTATAAATAATCTTCGTTATGCGGATGAACCCGTGGTAATAGCCAGTAGCATACCAGAACTTCAATATCTTATGGACCTAATTGTGGAATATAGCGAGCAATATGGTCTTTATATGAATACGTCCAAGACCAAACTATTGATATTCTCAAAAACATCAAGAATCGCCACCCTGAGGCTCCATAGAAAGATCATTGAACAAGTTTTATCTCTGAGGTGCCTGGGTACACTCCTCAACCAGCAATGCGACCCGAATCTCGAGATCAGATCAATAATTGAGCAAGCGCGGAAAACTCTGAATAACATGAGGACACTTCTTGCAAACCGAAACCTCAATCTAGAATTACTGACCAGGATACTCCGCTCCTACATCTTTCCTGTTATTCTGTACGGATGCGAGAGTTGAACCATGGATGCAGACACAGAGAAAATAATTGACGAATTCGAAATGTACGCCTACAGCCGAATGTTTCGAATATCTTGGACGGAACATAAGACAAACTTAGAGGTTTTTCAGAAAATTGGTAAACAAAAAGAACTCCTCACAACAACCACGGAGAGAAAACTACAGTACCTAGATCATATCGTGAGAGGCGAGCAATATGAGATTCTCGGCCTGATAATAGAAGGGAAGATCGAAGGAAAACGGTCGGTCGGTCGTAGACAAAATTCGAGGCTGAAAGACTTACGCAAATGGCTCAGACAGACGTATATAGAAATTTTCAGAGTGTGCGACAATAGCAAATTGGTTCGCCAACCTCCGTAGGGAGACAGCGTCATAAGATGAAGATATTTCACCTAAATAGCCATATTCTTTCACAGCTTCTATTTTGGAACCATCCAACTGGTCTGTAATATTTTTTTTATCATGGTTTTTGTATTTCCTTAGTTCATTTTTAGGCCAATTTCAATGATCTAGTCTCGAGTTCTGTTAACATCTCCTGTAATTCTTGTATGTAATGGCTGAACAATACAATGTCGACTGCAAACCACATATGATTGAGATACTTTTCATCGATTTTTATGTTTTTCTTGTTCCCTTTTAGGTTCTTAAAAATATCCTCCAGCGCAAGGGTGAACAACTTTGAAGATATGGTGTCACCCTGCCTCATACCTCGATTCACTGGTATTTTATCGGTTTCAGGATTTTCGTTAAACTTATTGTAGCTGCTGCGTAATTTTGTTGTTGTTGTTATCGGTATCTGAGGAAACGCTCTTTAATGGACGTTCTCATAAACAGAATAACTTTGGAGTGAATTATAAATTTGGAGAATTCTATTTTACGAAGGTAGATTATCACATAATGTACTCGATGATTCGTAATGTGGACTGGACCGAGATGATGCAAGTTCACGATCCGACCGCAGCAAGCAGTATACTTTAAGGGATTCTTGAGTGTATTTCAATGTCAACTGTCGATTTCAAGAAAGGCAGGAGTCCTAGATTTCCACATACGTAAACGTCTGAACTCATCATAGAGTTGATACGTATGATGGAAAATGGCTTTGAAAAATACAAAATCTCGAAGTCTATCTTACATCAGACACTACAAGTCGCTCATAAAAATCTAAATTTGAAATTAGTTCACTGTACAGGATGTATATTGCGTCCTCCGATCACATTTTTCATGAAAATCCTAGTAGATTTTGGTCCTTTATATATAAACAGGGATGCACTAGACTTCCAAGTGTTATGGAACATGAATAGTTTACTTATGATAAGCACCCAATGATATTGTGAACGTTTTTTCGCATTACTTGATGCCTTTTTCAACATCAGAGACTGTATTGGCGCTCTGGTTCTACCACTGAGGCATTCCTATGATCTTATTAAGAGGAACAGCATTTTTCCTTGAAGATGGAAGGTAGCAAAAGTAATCTCGGTGCTAAAGAAGGCCCATTTCTATATTGTCGAATTTTTCTAAATTGTTCCAAATTATATTGTGTAATGCCACATATCCTAAGAATAAAAATAGTACTGCGATCGAACGTTATGGGTTTATGATTGGGAGATCCAGCTCTACAACTTTAGTTGAGTTTTAACAATTCATATATGATGAATTGGACAAGAAAAGACAAGTTGACGTTATATACACGGATTTTCAGAAGGCTTTTGACAAGAATAACCTTAAATTAAAGAGTCTAACTTGAGCAATCACAGTCAATTTGTGCAAATTGAGAGTTGCAGATAACGAGATTTCTGGTTAACTCAGGAGTGCCGCAGGGATTCAATCTTGGACCTCTGTTGTTTGTCTTGTTCGTGAACGATCTCTTACGGAGGGCGAGCTGCATGAAATTAGCATATGCGAAAGATCTTAAAATTCATATGATCATTCCATCTACCATTGATTGTTTGAGGCTGCAGAGTGACCTGAGCGCTATCAATGTGTGGTGTAGGGGAGAGTGGTACTCATTCGGCTATTGGAAACATTCGGCTACTCCTTATGAACTCTAACTGCATTGGAATTAGGCTCCAGTTTTGTTATATGCTGTCAGAAATAGTGAGATTTATCCCGGCAAATTGTGTTGATTGCTTCTAAATAGTTATTTTGTTTTTTGGTGAACAGAGTTTGTTTTATTGCATTTAAGGTAAGTTATTGGGCTCTTGTAATATAGTTTAAAGCATCCATTGTTTTTTTGCTAGGGATGTAAGTTAGTTTGCATGGATTCGTGTATTATTTATGTCGTTGCTTGAAGATATAACATAACCCTAAACTTCTTGCATTCATAAATTTTACCATCAAAACTATTGTGATGTGTGTGTCATATTGGGAACATTCGGCTAGTCCGTGTAGTTAAGATTCGGCTGATAGCCGAATGTTCCCCGTATGAAGTTTTTTAATTATTTTTTTAATGAATATTTTACAACCTTATTTTCTAATACTTAATCCATTACAGATGCCTAGAAAATCTCGGAAAAAGACCAATCGTAGTTATATTAGTGAGTTGCGTATGAAAGACGCAATCAAGGCCGTACTAACAAAGCGGTTAAGTGAATATAAAGCTGCTCAGGAATATTGCTTAAAACGTCAATCAAATACAGTCTCGAATTAAAACTCTTTTGAAGAAAAAAACTAAAGAAGATCTTTTGCGCGAAATGGACGATTCGGGAAACGAGAGCGGAAACCAGATTACATTTTCCAGTAAATATACATCTCAGCAAGTATTTACAACAATTCAAGAGGAACAACTTGTAGCCTATATAAAGAGGTGCTCGGATTTGAATTATGGTCTAAATTATAAGCAGATCAGCACCCTGGCTTATGAATATGGCAAAAAGATTGCTGGCTGTAAAGTGCCAAGAAATTGGGAGTTAAACAAAGTAGCAGGTTTGTGTAACCTATGTTGAATTTCCAGATTAGGTTCAATATTTATTTGGTAACTAATTATTGTTAATTTCTAGTATTCAGTTCAATTTGAATTTGAATAATCAACTTTTTCAGGTTTAGACTGGTTGCGCGGTTTCATGAAAAGGCAAGAAAAAAAAATATCTCTACGCAAACCTGAAAATACTAGCATAAGTAGATCCATGGCATTTAACAAACCAGTTGTGGATAACTTTTTTCAAAATACGTATCCGTTCTTGAAAAGTACAAATTTAAGCCAGATCATATATATAATTTGGATGAAACTGGGGTGACCACTGTGATGATGCCCACAAGGGATGTTGCTCCTAAAGGTAAAAAACAAGTAGTCCATATATCGGTTCAGGAGAGAGGGGAACTGGTAACTTTTGTGGGTATTATTAATGCAGCGGGATCCACAGTTCCACCAGTATTTGCTTATCCTCGAGTGAGGAACCCTGAGGAGTATTTAGGCGATGAGTATCCAATTTCAGCCATCGCACTAGGCAATAAAAAAGGATGGATGACATCCGACCTATTTCCGAAAGTAATTGATCACTTTGTAAATAATATCAAACGTTCTATTGAAAATAAAGTCCTTCTGCTAGTAGATAACCATGAATCACACATTTCTGTGGAAGTAATTAGGATGTGTCGAGAAAAAGGGATTGTATTACTGTCGTTTCCTCCTCATACAACCCACAGGATGCAGCCACTAGATGTGGGGGTATACGGTACGTTTAAATCATACCTAGGAACTGCTCAGCATGACTGGCTACTTACCAATCCAGCCAAAGCTTTAACAATTCGTCATTTAGCGCGTTTGACCAAACAAGCCTATGAATGTGCCTTTACCATAAAGAATATAACAAGTTCGTTTAAAAGTACAGGTCTTTGGCCTTTGAACCGACTCATATTCAGCGATGCAGACTTCATAGCAAGTGAGGTAACAGACAAGCCACTGACTAAAGATGCACCAGAAGCTGGTATTCATATCGATGATACGCAAAATGAGGCGGTGCACGTTCATCCGAGAATCGCAACACCCATGCCCTCAACTTCAGAAGGGCAAACAGATTCTAACAGAGATAAAACGCCCCATGAGCAGTTAACAAGTTCCTGCCTAAGCGAAATAAGGCCGTTGCCGCAAGTTGCCTTTGAAGAAAACAAGAAAAGAAAATCTAGAAAATCACAATCAACAATATATACTAACACACCGGAGTATGAAACAAGACAACAAATAGAGGCAGAAAAGAAAAGAAAACAATCACTTAAACAGAACAAAAATCAGTTAAAGTTAATTTGGTAAAGAGAAGGAGAAATATTTTCACGTTTAGTGAGTCCAGTGTGAATCTGGTTTTGGATGAATCATCTGATGAAGAGTTTCTAGAAGATATGAAACAGATCAGCGAAGAGGACAATATTCAAGTGGGAGACTTTGTTCTCGTAAAATTTTTAGCATCCAAATTGGAAATTTATTATGTTGGAAAAATCCTCTCTATATGTTTCAAGGAATACGAAATAAAATTTCTTCGCAGGAAGAAGAATTTAAATATTTTTTCATTTCCTGATGTTGATGACATTTCAATAATTGATAAAAAAAACATTGCAGCTCTCTTACCGTTTGTAACCCCTCCCTTAAGAACCGCAAGGACATCGGGTGTTTATAAATTTAATGTGAACTTTCAAATCATGAAAAACATACTAGTCGACCATGGTCAATTTCATACATTACATAAAGTGAACAAGGAAAATTCTTTAATAATTTAAAAAATTATCAAACAACTTTCCAAGGAAGCTGGTTATACGTATTCAGCAACGCAAAATCTGCATTCACAATCGAACGGTGAATTATAGAAATTGTCAAGTCACCCCGACTCAAAATCTGAATACAGCTGTTTCGATCTTATCAGATCTCATCAGTGCAGCTTATTTGACTCGGAGTGAATTAAAAAATTTCTAATTGTTCCCCAATACAAATCGTGGTCAGTAACACTGGCTGGATAACAATCCAGAGCGCCATTCCACCAAAGATATTGGGAAACAACAATTCACCGATTAGACTGAAAATGCAGAAATTCGTCGCTTAAACACGTACCTCCTGATATGAAGATATCTACTCTACAACAGTGGTGTATATGATTCCAAGGCACACTAACATAGTGATTTAAAACCTTTGGATATACTCACGAGAGCGCGCTCCGAATATTCTAGTCGCTTAATACGCAAAATACAACAATCAAATCATGAAAAACATACTAGTCGACCATGGTCAATTTCATACATTACATTGACAATTTCTATAATTCACCTTTCGATTGTGAATGCAGATTTTGCGTTGCTGAATACGTATAACCAGCTTCCTTGGAAAGTTGTTTGATAATTCTTTAAATTATTAAAGAATTTTCCTTGTTCACTTTATGTAATGTATGAAATTGACCATGGTCGACTAGTATGTTTTTCATGATTTGATTGTTGTATTTTGCGTATTAAGCGACTAGAATATTCGGAGCGCGCTCTCGTGAGTTTTAAATCACTATGTTAGTGTGCCTTGGAATCAAATACACCACTGTTGTAGAGTAGATATCTTCATATCAGGAGGTACGTGTTTAAGCGACGAATTTCTGCATTTTCAGTCTAAGCGGTGAATTGTTGTTTCCCAATATCTTTGGTGGGATGGCGCTCTGGATTGTTATCCAGCCAGTGTTACTGACCTCGATTTGTATTGGGGAACAATTAGAAATTTGTTAATTCACTCCGAGTCAAATAAGCTGCACTGATGAGATCTGATAAGATCGAAACAGCTGTATGCAGATTTTGAGTCGGGGTGACTTGACAATTTCTATAATTCACCGTTCGATTGTGAATGCAGATTTTGCGTTGCTGAATACGTATAACCAGCTTCCTTGGAAAGTTGTTTGATAATTTTTTAAATTATTAAAGAATTTTCCTTGTTCACTTTATGTAATGTATGAAATTGACCATGGTCGTCTAGTATGTTTTTCATGATTTGATTGTTGTATTTTGCGTATTAAGCGACTAGAATATTCGGAGCGCGCTCTCGTGAGTATATCCAAAGGTTTTAAATCACTATGTTAGTGTGCCTTGGAATCATATACACCACTGTTGTAGAGTAGATATCTTCATATCAGGAGGTACGTGTTTAAGCGACGAATTTCTGCATTTTCAGTCTAAGCGGTGAATTGTTGTTTCCCAATATCTTTGGTGGGATGGCGCTCTGGATTGTTATCCAGCCAGTGTTACTGACCACGATTTGTATTGGGGAACAATTAAAAATTTGTTAATTCGCTCCGAGTCAAATAAGCTGCACTGATGAGATCTGATAAGATCGAAACAGCTGTATGCAGATTTTGAGTCGAGGTGACTTGACAATTTCTATAATTCACCGTTCGATTGTGAATGCAGATTTTGCGTTGCTGAATACGTATAACCAGCTTCCTTGGAAAGTTGTTTAATAATTTTTTAAATTATTAAAGAATTTTCCTTGTTCACTTTATGTAATGTAATGTGAACTTCTCCAATCTGAATATAAGATGAACTGACTTTATGTTACTACTACCAGAGTATATTTTCAATGACTTTTAAGTTTATATTTCGTTTTGTAATCTGCTCAACCTTATCTCATTATAGATAATAAAGAATTTGAGATTATATGTACGTTTTTTGGATAGAAAAACATTATAGGAATAACAAAGCAACTAAAATTAAATAATATTATTTAAATTAAGAATTGGCCGAATCGTCCCCACTCGGTAGACGAATGTACTCCACTAGTGGTTACGATTCGGCTATTTGACGGGAAAACCAAAATCTCAAAAAAAATCGATTCTGGAATCAAATATATCTTGTACCACATGCCCAAAAAGATCATAATACCGTTCTACTTCTTTATACTAAATTAGTTATTGCCAACATTTAACACTATTCTATATTTTCACTTCTTCTCAAAGTCAAATATGCCGAATGAGTACCACTTTCCCCTAGTCATAATTATTCACAATTGAATATCAAGAAATATAACGTTATAAGTTTTACTAAAGAGGTAAACGCGATAACATTAGACTAAAACATTGAGGATGTTAATCTGCCTGACATACAGAGGTTAGGGATATCGGCTTGCTATTTGACCAGAGTTTCTCACTCAGTTGATTTTGTTTTGCAGCTGTCAGAAGTAAACTTGAGTATGGCTGTCTTGTTTGGCATCCAATATATAAATGCCACATACATAAACCGGAGGAATCACAAAAGAGATTCCTAAAGGTACTCTCATTTCGGGAACATGGTTCATATTTACCTCTACAGGTTTTGATCACGCTGCTTTGTTGCTTTGTTATAGATTTAACACGAAAATTCTTCAATCCAGGAGAGTTTTGAATGCATTAAAATTTATATTCAATTTACTCAATCTTTATCCTGACTGTCTAGTGCTACTGGGTAAAATTGACATTATTGTGCCTAGGATGAGTACTAGAACAAGCCAGCTTTTTCATCTGAGAACCTCAAGAACCAAACTTCTCTCTCAATTGACGCAAATTTTTGCATATCTCATTGCTAGTCATGTCTCGAACCAGGGTGATTTGAATTGTTATTCACTGGTTTCCATTCATAGCACATATTTGAAACTCAATTGGTGTTTCCTTTTTGGTTTGGGTTTCTAGGTTACATTTGATATTTTGAGATGAGCACAATGTGTTGCTCATTGTTTATAAATTGAGTTGATTGTTTGGTTATGTAGATTTTTCGAACTTACTCTGCGGTAATCATTAGCTTAATATTTCTGATTTTTTTCTGTAATTGGGTAATTTACCAGTTTGGTATCACTCTGACCTGACCTTATCAGTAGTGTCCCGTCCAACGACAGAGTGGGCATCGACATAACCAACTAATAGTCCAGGAGCCATATACATTATACCTGGACTCAACTCCGAAGTTAACAAAAAATTGAGGGATTGTTTTGTGATGATAGAGGGTGTCTTTGCTGAGTTTTCGGACACGAGGACCCGGAGCTTTTTTCAAGGTGCAGAAAAACAGCGATTTTTTTGGATAGTTACCGGCTTTCTTCCTATATTTTCTAAACCATGTATCTGAGCGAAACCGGAAACACAACGTGAAAGAGCATTAAATTTCCTTAAATTTCATAGGTTCAAAGTGTTGTGTTGGCTTAATAATACCCGAGTTACAAGCGATAAAAAAAAGGTGAAGTCCCTTAGAGGGGAAAAAATGCTGAAAAGTTTTCGGATAATAAAATTATACTTTCACACATATTATGCCTACTTCCTCACCTCCCGCCTGAAATCATTTCTTCTCTACCACCCTTCTTTATCCCTTCTTTGCTGATTTGAAGTAACCTCAGCATGTGGATAATGCGACGTATTTTTTAATATAAGAACGTGTGAATTTCTTACTAGCAGAACAACTCCAACCACTTCAATGCTGTTTCAGCAATTTTCAAATGCTCTTTCTGCACTATATTTCTTTCGAAATTCATTGGTCAAAACAGTATTTTAAATAATGGGATACAGTTTCAATGGAAGAAAATCTTGAACTTTCTTCAGAATGGAAGTAAAACGAAGTAAGACGATACCCATTTTTTCTCGAACTCGAAATCAACTGCTACTGATGCTGGTCGAATATTCGATTCATGACATTTTTCAACCAGTATACGTTATATTCATTCGTTGTGTTTTGGCTCTTATCAGGCAAACTACAATACACTAACGGTATGTAATGTCCATTTAGATATCCATGTAAGGTAAACAGCTGTTTGAAAAATTTCTTCTTCGTGCAGTGCCATTTAATTTCTTCTGTTAATAATTGCTTCTCCTTATGGTGTTTGAATTTATTGAGAAAAAGAATTTCTTCTCACCTATACACTCTTCCATTTTGAAACACTTAGCAACCATACTTACCTAAGAACAATCCAGTGAATGAAAAACCTAAAGTGTTTTGAAATTTGTCTTTGACCCAAAGCATATTTCGGAATTTACAGTGTCATGCATATTGTGGATTGGTAGAAAGCGACGAATTTGAGGAAGTCTTCAGATCACTTTTGAGTTCTTTTTTAAAAGTCAAGCTTGAGATGCCATGAATTTTATCAGAAAGTGCAAAGCTTGTATTAGAGAAGGAAGTGAACAATACTGTGATAAAAAAAAATGTTTTCCCATTCTGATCATTGTTTTAATTATTCATAAAACCCAATGAATTAGTATTCTGTTTCAGTCAGTGAATGACTCTTGACAAGGAGTAATTCAATAATTTTCAAATAGGAATGTCAGGTGTAGAACCAAATATCTGTTAGAAATTTTTTTTCAGAAAATTCAGCCAAAGCTACTCATAAATTGGACTAGGCATTCCAAAGGTTTAAAACAGGAATATTTGAAAAAAATTCATTAACAGTTCAGTTAGTCTGTTTTTGCTATTGTGGTGTTCTTTTTTCAATTGTGAAATTTGATATAGTTATTATTTGAATATTGTTGTGATGCTCATTTCAAATGAAGATTCACAAAAAATAAAACAGTATCGATACTTTTGCAATCCGAAGTGATGAACTGAATGAATAATTTGAAATTTTTGAGTCAAAAGGCAATTCGAAATTGTATTCAAAAACACCAAATTCTGAAAGAAATGAATTTCTGACGTATTATGTGAAAACGGTAAGACTTAGAAATTGCCGTTCTATAAGTAATTGAATTGTACATTTTCTGGTGAGATCTTTTTAAATTAATAGTAAAAGTAGTTCTAGCTAATTGGACTTCTTAAAAGACAGATATTATAATTGGGATATAAGAATGGATTGCTTATAAATTTACAACACATTTCGCTCACATAACTTGAGTACCTACATGTTAAGTATTACAAACATGAAAATTTATATATATTCTGAAAAAATCAACATTATTTAGAGAACCTTGGGGTGTTGACATTATAGGTCCCATTAAAACAAATACCGACTTTCGTCGGCGATTCCAAAAAATGCAATAATCATCACATCATTCTGTTTGAAAAAATGAAACTTTGATACTGTTTGAGATTTTGCGATACCCTGTGTGGCATCAAAATAATTTTAGATAGTAACCATAATAGATCCGCATGTCCGAAATATATGTATATATATATATATATATATATATATATATATATATATATATATAAATATATATATATATATATATATATATATATATATATATATATATATATATATATATATATATATATATATATATATATATATATATATATATAGTGGACCACGACGAACTGTTTGAAGTGTTGGGAACTTGCTAGATGTCTTGGGGCCTATACAGCTGAAATATTGTCATCTATTAGGCACTTCCGGTTGCACCGGAAATAGACCCTAGGTCGCTTATTTTAAATGAGATACTAAATATAATATTACATTTTTGGATTATAATTAAGGTTCTAGGCAGATTCTATGTATCATGTACTATACCTAAGTCTAAGCGTCTCGAAATATTTAGGTTTTTATGTCAAAAAAGACGATTGCAAGCCCTCATATAATTATCAATTGTTCCTATAAGGAAGCCTTTTCTACTTACTTTGGGTTAGATTCCTCCTTTCTAAAATGAGATTGAGAAAACGGACAAAAATCAATTTTTTCAAATGGAAAGCCCCTATTTTTCTTATTTTGTAGTATTTAGCATTTAAAAAGAACGTAACCTTGTAAAAGGTTATCCATACCTAAAATTTGAAGTTTTCGAAATATTGCCAATTTGATATTTTCATATGGCGATTTTGCATTTAATCGATGAACAATTAGATCTAGGATAGCCACATGTGATGAAGTTATTCCAAGAACATGTGAAACATTTGCTACCCGATATCCTCATAAACGAAGACCATCAGCAAATACTGTTAAACGAATTATAGAAAACTTCAATAACATTTGATCCGTAAAGGCAAAAGTGTACAAAAAAAACCAGTTTTTAATAATGAAAATATTGAAATAGCAATTTTGGGATATTTTGAAGCATAAAAAACAAAATCTTCAAGGCAGGTAGCATTAGAATCAGGCTTATCTAAATCGTCAGTTCTAAGAATTTCACGCAAACACAAATATCATCCCTATGCTATCCATATTTTCATTAGTGCAGCATTTGAATGAAGCTGATTTTCCAAGAAGAATGGAATTCTTTGAATTCATACTACTTCGGTCACAAGAAAATTTTTCTATTTTGAACATGTGATACATTTGTGATATCCTCAAAAACAAAAACCATCACCAAATACTGAAAAATTATAAAAAGCTTGAATATTTTTGGATCCGCAAATGAAAAGTATACAGAAATAAACTAGTTATTGAAAATGAAAATATTGATATCGAAATTGGAAATAGAAATGTTAAAAAATTTATTCAAGTAAATGTTCGAATTGGTGTCCTTGAACTTCTAAACATTTTTCGTATCTAAGCAGCAATTGTTCATGGGTGGTTCTTCTTATTGACTGGGGGTCCAGGTCTTCAATTGCTGTTCTAACACATAAAAATCGAGTACTGATAGGTCCTGGAGCGAGGTGGCCAAAGATTTGGTCCACTGTTGGCTATCCATCGATAGTAAAATAAGTTTTCCAGATAACTGTTAACCAAATAGGTATTATGTGGAGGTGCCCCATCATGTTGGTGAAAAATGTTTCGAACTTCAGCCAGGAGCAAGTTGTCTGAATAGTCAACTTCAAAATTTCGCAAGATGTTGAGATATCGGTTTCCTATAAGTTAGAATATGTGTTTTTTATTAGAAGTATTCAAAAAGACCTAACTTACCATTCAAGTTCTCTTCATAAAATTGTAGGCAAACAATGCCGTCATTTATTACTGCACAATAAACGTTAAATTGCCAGGATTCTTGAAAATTGTGTTCCATAAATGGGTGTACATTTCTGTCGCTCCAGTGATGGCAATTACGTCGATTAAAAACACAATTTTTTGTAAATTTGGCTTCATCGGTCCAAATGATATTATCCAAAAAAGAAAAATTTTCTTGTGATCGAAGTAGTATGAATTCACAGAATTCCATTCTTCTTGGAAAATCAATTTCATTTGAATGCTGCACGAATGAAAATGCATAGGGATGATATTTGTGATTCCGTAAAATTCTTACAACTGACGATTTACATAAGCCTGATTCTAATGCTACCTGCCTAGAAGATTTTGTTGGATATGCTTCAAAATATCTTAAAATTGCTATTTCAATATTTTCATTGTTAACAACTGGTTTATTTTTGTACACTTTTGCCCTTACGGATTCAACATTCTTGAAGATTTCTATAATTCGTTTGACAGTATTTGGTGATGGTTTTTGTTTATGAGGATATCGGTTCGCAAATGTATCACATGTTCTTGAAATAACTTTATCACATTCTCCATAAATAATAAATAAGTTTAAATAATTTTCGTTTGTATAATTTAACCGAGGTGCCATTACGATGATTTGAAATGTCAAATACGATCGTAGCTATTCTAGATCTGATTGTTTAACGATTAAATGCAAAATCCCATATAAAAATATTGAATTGGCAAAAACTTTAAATTTTAGGTAGGTATAGATAACCTTATACAAAGTTTCCTTCCTTTTAAATGCTAAATACTACAAAATGAGAAAAATGGGGGCTTTCCATTTGAAAATATTAATTTTTGTCAGTTTTCTCAATCTCATTTTTTTTGAACATTCTGTATGATTAGTTATCCAAATATTATACAAAATCTTTTAAAGTAAGTCCTTTTCAACAAGAAATCAAAGTAAGTAAAAAAGGCTTCCGCATAGGAACAATTGATAATTATATTAGGGCTTGCAATCGTCGTTTTTGACATAGCAACCTGAATATGTCAAAAACGCTTAGACTTAGGTCTATGATATGAAGCATAAAATCTGCTTAGAATCTTAAGTAGAATACAAAAGTGTAATAATATATAGGGTATCCTATTTAAAATGAGCGACTTAGGGTCTATTTCCGGTACAACCAGAAGTGCCCAATAAATGAAAATATTTCAGCTGTATAGGCCCCAAGACATCGAGCAAGTTCCCAAAATTTCAAATTTTTCCTACATTCAGTTTTTGAGATATCGATCAAAGCAGTTCGTCGTGGTCCACCCTATATATATATATATAAATATATATATATATATATATATATATATATATATATATATATATATATATATATATATATATATATATATATATATATATATATATCAGAGCTGTGACGAGTACTGAAGAATAGTGCTTCGAGCACTAAGCACTAAGCACTTGAAAAAAAAGGCTCCCGGTCTTGAGCACTAAGCACTTATTTTTACGAAAGGCTTGCGATTACTAAGCACTTTGTGAAAGTAATTTGACCTTTCGAGCACTAAGCCCTAAGTACTTTTTTAGGAATTGTTGAAATTGAGGCTATTTTAATCGGTAAAGGAATTGTGAGCTGGCATATGAGTATGAGATTATTGACGGGTGAGAAGAGATGCACAGGGTGTTACAAATTTAATGCTCACTATGAGCTGGTACAGAACTATACAGGGTGTTTCATTGGTAAATGAACATACCTACGACAACCTGAGCTAGAGCTATCCTAGGCGAGTCCAAAAAATCGATATATGATAGGTCTAATCAATTCCATAACCGAGGTTATGCACCAAAAATTTCAATTTCTCATAACTTTTGAACCAACTAGCATTATCGGTTGATATTTGGAACGTATGATTCACTTCCACAGGTCGACCGATTTATATTTAAATTTCCAGAAAATTCTAAGTCCGTATTTGAAAATTGTGGGACCTCTTCCAAGCGGAGATTCAATTGTATATTAAAATTTTGGGATTTGATTGAGATATTTGAAGGGAGCAGAAAATTTTCGATAGGGTTCAGTAGATTCCATTGTCCCACACGTCATTTTGCTCGAAGAGAGGTTCAGGGAAAGATCCAATTGAATATTGGAATACCACTAAATTGTCAGAAAAATCGTACATTGTACGGAGGGGGACTTACGTCATTCGGGATTGAAATCTGTTGCCCTCTGTAGTTAACATCCTTATAACTCCCTTGATACATGAATAACTATAAGCATAGGCATTCTGACACGCCATTTATGATCAATTTCATAAAGATCATAGATACATTCAAATTTAAATAATACAGAAACAAGATATGGTTCTGTAATCTGTGACTTACGAACATTGATAATAGCTAAATGTCACAGATTTTATTGCAAATAGGATGAAAAAAGGACCTGTGTAGATTCTTATTATTAGTATTTAATCACCTAAGTGATGATTAATATATCAAATAGGAGAAGCCCTTATGGAAAGCATAGAGTATTGAAAGATTCGTTATTTCATATTGAATATCCCATGCTTGTTATTCATATTTCATCAGAATATAGGTACTGAAAAAACTATGCGATTTAGATAGTTGAGTTCCATGCCCATAAAAAAATCCAAAATTTTCATTCAATGTATTGACTACATACAAGTAACATATAAGTAATGGTGTACAACTCATCAAAATGAAAAAAAATTCAAACATCTCCATTAGCTATTAATAAAACTAAGTTTTCGAAGTTCTTGTCACTCAGAGCATGACGTCATAGTGCATTTACTATAGACGCAAATGAAAACATTCTTTCAACAGGAGCACTTGATGGAAGGGGGTGTTGTATTTTATAAATAATTTTGTCATTGACTTGACACTGTTTGTGAGATGTTTATCACTGGAATGATATCAACACACGATCAAAGCGCCGCCGCATACGCGTATTTATGTTACGACAAGTTTGGCTCAGGGCTTAGTGCTTAGTAATCCGCAGAAGTGCTTGGGAGCACTTCAGTACTCGGGAGCACTTTTGGGATTACTAAGCACAAAGCCTTTTGTTGAAGGACTTCAATTACTAAGCACTGCTTTTGCAGGGCTCGGAAGGAAAGTGCTCGGGAGCACAAAAGGGCTCCGAGTGCTTTCACGAGCACAAAGCACAATGCTTTGGCACAGCTCTGATATATATATATATATATATATATATATATATATATATATATATATATATATATATATAATATATATAAATATATATATATATATATATATATATATATATATATATATATATATATATATATATATATATATATATATATATATATATATATATATATATATATATATATATATATATATATATATATATATATATATATATATATATATATATATATTTATATATATTTTATTTATATATATATATATATATATATATATATATATAATATATATTTATATAATATATATATATATATATATATATATATATATATATATATATATATCTATAAATATATACCTACCAGGTGTAAATGAGTGATGGGCCAGCCCTATAGCTTTTTAATGGATACTTCGATTTTATTGTAATTTGTGTGTTTTATCTTAGATATAATTT
>JARQZK010001483.1:122500-132500 GCA_030704885.1 Cynegetis impunctata | reverse complement strand
TCACCGGCATAGAAACAATTAGACATAAGAGTTTATAAACTTGGGGTAATTCTTGATACAAATCATTATCAAAAAGATATTTAATAGTCCTCACATGATTTTCATTTTGCCCCAAAATTTCATTGTCATTATAAACAACACACAGTTCACTTTTTATGGCCACCTTATCAAAAAAAGTGTATTTTTGACAAAGATTTTCCAAAAGGTTATCTGGAAAATTAGCCGAAAATCCGGTGAACAAATTTTTATTGAGTAAGTCGAAGAAATGCAGTTCTTTCAAATCAGAGAACCTTATTCCTATTTGACCCCTAATAGTATCCAAAATTTCATAAAATATTTGCTTATAGTGAAGCTACATATCTGCGTAACTGAATTTCTTTCGTTTTGGGCTAAATTGAGTCGTATCATCAGTAGTTTGAAATACAGAAAATAGGTTTTTAAAATAAAGTTCTGCACGAAATTCTGAAATTTTTTCCAACAGAAACTTGAGCCGATTTCGTGAGAAGATGTTTAAAAAATATATAAATTCCTTATCTTGTAAGTAAGATATTAATCCGCGTGCTGTATTTAAAGTTACTTTATCGGTGAAAAATTCCTCACTTTCAACTAGGTATAGAATTAAATCCTCAAATCCTAAACGGCCCCAAACAGAGACGTTTTCACTAGTAAAAAGTAAACACTGCCACCAAAATAATTTATTTTTTACCTGTGATCCGGTTAGGCAAGGATTTCTCTCATAATTCCGTGTATTAAAACCGCGGTTTTGTTTTCTGTTACGCTGCACCAAATTGTTTAATTCAGGGGTAGGTTTTTTTTGTTTTTATCGAAACTTTATACTCATAACTTAGGGCACTAAAGTTATGGGATAACAAATATTCCACTAAGTCATCATTGAAATTTTTGAAATTAATTTCAGTAATCAAACTCATTTTAAAACAATACGCGTAACGCGAGCTGATTCCGGCGTCCATTATTCAGACAGTACGA
The DNA here is from genome assembly GCA_030704885.1 of Cynegetis impunctata. Classification (NCBI taxonomy): domain Eukaryota; kingdom Metazoa; phylum Arthropoda; class Insecta; order Coleoptera; family Coccinellidae; genus Cynegetis; species Cynegetis impunctata. Next base: position 131,513 of record JARQZK010001483.1, on the reverse strand, counting down.
ATTACGATCATACTACGATTCAATCAACGACTTTACTCGATGTCAGGGAGATTCTATAGTTGTGATTGGTCGACATTGTATAAGACTGGACTTTATCGGTGTTGCCATGTACATGTGTTTTGGTTTTCTATTTCAATGAAGTATTCATTCGGAGTATTTGTTTTTGAGTGGTGTGAGTTTGCTTTTCTGTGGCAGGCATAATGAACGTTGAGAATATACCTTTCTAAGCTTTCCGCAGCGTTGCCACAAATCTTGAAATGAATGAAATGCAGTAAATGTAAATACCTTCTATCTTAATTAATAAATTATATTATATAATGTAGGTTGAAAGGAAGGTAGGTGCATAAAATAATATGATTTTGATTAATATGAATATGCTGAATGCTGACTGTATATATATATATATATATATATATATATATATATATATATATATATATATATATATATATATATAGGTATATATGTATTTCGTCCTAATCACTGCTCTGCAGCTGGCTATTTCAAAGTGGAAGAGATGCACTAAGCAGGGTTGTTATGTGGTTGTGGTATTTTTTGGACCTCAAGAAAGCTTTTGAGACAATAGATAGACATAATAGATTGATGAAATTAAACAATATTGGTATTGATGGTAAAGTTTTGGACTGGTTTTCTGATTTTTTAACTGATCGAAAACAAATTACTAGAATGAATGATGTATACTCTAAGGCTATTGTTTATGGATATGGAGTTACTCAAGGTAGCGTTATGGGACCGCTTTTATTTTCATGGTATATTAATGATAATATTGACTTACTTGTAAAATAGCTGTGATTTTTTGAATCTGTTTGCGGATGACTCCCTGCTCTCATCTTTTCATGCTGATGAAAATACGGCTGTTGGTAGAATGAATGTTTCACTACAAAAAATATTTTCTTACTTGGGTGCAAATGAGTGGAAATTGAATATTCTGAAAGCTAAAGCAATGATCTTAACAACTAGGTATAAATTGATGAGTATTGATGTAGATCAATTTGGTATTAATATAGATAACCAAAAGATAGAAATAGTAAAAGAATTTAAAAATTTGAGTTTTGTATTGGATAGCTGTTTAACATTCAACTCTCCTTTTTCTTGTGTTTCACGGAAGATTTCTAAGAAACATTATTTTTTCTCTCGTATTGCGGGAAATCTGTCTTCATTTTCACGACTTACTATCTATAACACCATAATTCAGCCACATTTCGATTATTGTGCTACTCTTATGCACTGTTTTGACCTTATTAAATTGACTGCTCGCTCTACAAAAACTACAAAATAGAGGAATAAGGGTTATTCTGGGATGTAATCGATATACTGGTATCGAGTTAATGCTTGGGAATTTGGATTGGCTATCAGTTGTTGAAAGCCTAGATAAAATTGAAAATATTTTCATATATAAAGTCTTGAATAATTTACTCAAAAAATATTTTGATGAGTTTTCAACCTAAAGGTCTCAAATTCACACTCTGACACAATACTGATTGCCCTTTACCCAGGTATAACCTGAATTGTTCGATGAGGTCTTTATTTTATAGAGGTCTCAAAGAATTTAGTGCATTTTCTGTTGGAATAAGGGATTCAGCAACACTTGGCATTTTTAAGAGATAAATCATGAAGTATATTAAGCCATGTTGAACTAACTGCTTGTGTACATGTAGATGTATGCAAATTGTCAATTTTGTTTTCTATATTGGAACTTTTGTTTTGTTTGAATATTGTTTATGGATCGAATTTGTAATCAAATCCGAAAGTATTTTAATTACCTTTAGTTGGTATGCGTATACAACTGGTTTAAGTATTTATGTATCAATAAATTTAAAATATAATACATTTGTATATTAGGATGTAAACTATTGATGAATAAACATTAATATTATATATATATACATATACATATAAATATATATATATATATATATATATATATATATATAAATATATACATGTATAAATATATATATAAATAATATTATATATATATATATATATAAATATATATATATATATATAAATATATATATATATATATATATATATATATAAGAGGGGTGAATAACTGTCCCAAATCTTGTACACCTTAAATCATTTTCAAGAAATAAATCTCCGTCAGATCTCTCAAATCAACAATAAATCACCTATAATTCCTTATAAGTTTCAAGCCAGTGGCAACACTGCCACTGCGGGCAGTGTTGCCAGTATCAATTTGGCAAATAGAAGTCTCGAGAGGAGCAAGGCGCATGCGTAATACCCAAATAGCTGATCTAAGTCCTCGGTATATCCTCGTAAGTCCTCAATAAATCTTCGTTAATCCTCAGTAAATCACCGTTATCATTCGCTAGGGCTGTGAATGAACTGCGTTAATACAATACGTTAGGTACTTCGTACAGTTCTGAGTAGGTAGCTAGATGCGTGATATGGATATGAGTAAATTTTTCTTCAGAGTACTTATTGTGCGAAACCTGTCTTAAATGATCAAAAGAATATATTAGAATCGTAGAGCTATTAACTGGTAAATAGAATGAAAATTCATGAAATATTATGTATAATTAATATTACATTTTCAAAGAAGATACTTCTGCTGAATAAATAATAATCGTTCTCTAAACCTGATTCCTTTTCAGATATCTATTCGAACAACCTTCAATAAAATGAAAACTAGTAGGATAGCGTATGAAACGGAAAACATATATTCAAATATTATAAGAGTAAACTCATCTCACCGGAACCGAATTCATTCACTGTTCCGAAAAAAAGGTCAACAAGTGGGTAAAGAAATGTTGAAGTTTTCAAATTTTTTATATTTTTGCGTGAGGTTGTTGGTGGTTGTTCATGGTAACATAAACTATCCAGACGTCCAATTGGATACCGTGAGTATTACTTCATTAAACCTATAATGGATTTTCGGTTTGTGATATCGGTTCCTGAAGCTGCAGGAAAATAAGAAAATTATGAACTATTAGATATCTGAATTAATGGCGAAATTAAGAATGCAAAAGTGATAGAAATAATCCTATTCTTAATTGATATTTGTTTTGAAGATAACAAATTTTGTCAATACCTGAAAATTGATGTTCTTTTCAAATTTATTACAATAAGAAAATAGCAACTAACATATATGTTTATATGTATGTGTGTATGTGTATATGTGCGTATCTGTGTAAGTGTGTATATATGAAAGTGTGTATGAGTATATGTGTGTATGCGTGTATGGGTGTATATATGTATATGAGTATATGTGAGTATGTGTGTATGTTCGTATTTATTTATTTGTGCATATGTGTATGCGTGTATGGGTGTATATGTATTTCTGTGACAAAAGTGATAAACTTGTGGCGTTATCTTTACATGTATCTGTAAAAATTTATTTCACTGCTATATTAAACTTTTATTTATTGAGAGTTTATCGATTAAATATTTTGGATATCCATATTTTCTCAGAAAGAAATATTGCTAGTACACGATGAACGAATGAATGGTGCGCACTTAATTTAATTTAATAGGATTGATCAATACTTTGTAGAACCAGTATAGATAACCATCGGGATATGAAGGCTGTTCGAATATATTAAACAAGAGAAGTTTATTGTTTTTGTTGATATAATATCTAAGAAACAAAGAGGTTATGAGGTAACTTTGAAGTAAATTGAATAAAAGTATAAGTGATCTGAAAAGTAAAAAATTGTACAGATGGCCATCTATGTCTGCCTCACAGCAGAAAATGTAATCTACATAACGTTTTTAACAGAAGGTATTACTAGTAACTTTATTTTAAACACTGGAGACCTACAATTCTCATGAATGTAAAGGATGATAATGATGAGCTCATAGTTAAGCCCTATATATATATATATATATATATATATATATATATATATATATATATATATATATATATATATGGTTTTTGAAATAACTCTGTTTCAGACATAGATCTCATACTCTGCATTTCGAGTTACTTCAAATTTTTATTCATAGCTTTTCATGTAGGTTTTATTGTTCTTGTTTTTTTGATTAGTATGGGTAGAAATGAGTTGATGACATGAAAAAATTCAAAAAATCTTTGGGCGTTATTTGGTGTTTTGAATTTTACAAATAGTCAAGTTTCAAAATGTTTTTTGGCATGTGTTCATTTACTCTTTAAGGATATACGACATTATTCAAATTATATTTATCTATATATATATATAATTATATTTATATTTTTATATATATATATATATATTTATATATATATATATATTTATTTTTATATATATATATATATTTATATATATAATATATATATATATATATATATATATATATATATATATATATATATATATATATATATATATATATATATATATATATAAAACTAAGTAAAACACTGGGTACTTGGCAAAGAGAGTGGCTGGATAATTGACAAAACAATCATTTTTCAATTATCCAGCCCCTTTCTTAGCCGAGTACCCACTTTTGTACTTAGTTTTCAATAATACTGAATATTTCGCAGTTATATATATTTATATATATATTATATATATATAATATATATATATATATATATATATATATATATATATATATATATATATGTGTATATATATAAAAAAATTATTTATATATATATATATTTATATATATATATATATAGATATATATATATATATATATAATTTATATATATATATATATATATATATATATATATAAATATATATATTTTTATATATATATATAAATATATATATATATATATATATATATATATATATATATATATATATATATATATATATATATATTTAAACTTATATATACAAATCTGTCGCCCAAAAGGCGCTGCGTATGTCAAAGATAATAATGCGTTGATGAAATTCATTTGAAACATTAATGATGAATCCGAGGGGTGCATATCTGCCCCAAATCTTGTACATCTTAGATCATATTCAAGAAATAAATGCCTATAAATCTCTGTCAGATCTCTTAAATCATCAATAAATCACCAATAAATCCTTATAAATTTCAAGCTTGTGGCAACACTGCCCGCAGCCTCAGTGGCTGATTTCGCAAATAGAAGTCTCGAGAGAAGCAATGCGCATTCGTAATACATAAAAATCTGATCTAAATCCTCGGTAAATCCTCGTAAATCCTCAATAAGTTATCGTAAATCCTCAGTAAATCACCGTAAATCCCCAATAAATCACTAAATCCTCGACAAATCACCGTAGATACCTACTCGTAAACTTGTATCAAATCATCGTAATTCTTTCATGTTGTACGCCATAAATTACCAGATATTCACCCCTTGGATGAATCTAATAAACCCTCCAACTAAACGAACCTAATATCAAGAGACTCGACGACGTGGTGGTCACCTATGAATGTAATGTGAATTTTTGAAGCTGACATTTCTGTTTCACATGAGATGAAGGATGTGCTCCTCCTAGAATCAGGTGATTATGTGGACTCGTAGTTGGTACCCACTCGGTCGAATTATTCACGGATTCTCTCTTGAAAAATGGATGGGTATTCCAAGTAAGTCCCATCAAACAAGCTCTATTGGATGAATTACCTAATGTACTATTACCTTGATATGTATATATATATATATATATATATATATATATATATATATATATATATATATATATATATATATATATATATATATATCGTAATGAAAACAAATAATATTTTAGAATATTTCAAATTTTAGGTATACTATCCCATTATCAAACACAAATATAAAAAATCAATAGCTATGCAACTGTATTAGACCGGGAGATGGTGACACAAAATATAAGGTCATTTGTATCGGTATGGCGGTTCTTCAGGGGTCTAATTACGTAAAGGCAGAATGGAAAATGATGATCATATTAGCGCTGGTACCGGCGGCCCAATCGCGTGGGCGTTAATCGAACGCGTCGGATAAATAAAGAGTGTCGAACGATTCGTTCCACAAAAATGCATTTATTTTCAGATAGTCGAAAAAAAAATAAGTAGGCTGTAGCATAATGCCATACTTCTCGGGCGTGACTTACAGCCCGCCATACCGACGCGAATATATTAATTTAAATAAAACAATTCAACCATTTGTACCAGTCTAATTTTTGCAAAGCTAATCATCGTCGAGTAGCCATTTCCGAAAATCACCTTGCCATACTTTTCCGACAGTTCCCAATGGCCTCCATGCCACTGGAAAGGAGTAATTTTTTTTGTTAGGCCAAACGATTTGTACCACCCTGAAACTTTTTTTAACAGTTCTCTGTATGATCATAAATAGAAGTCTGATAATGCCATAGCTGTAGGAGGTGACGAATGAGAACAATATTTTCTTAAAATTCTAAGATATTATTCGTAATTCGAACGATTTGTACCAGTATCGCGTTACTTCTTCCCTCTACTAGAATTATGACAAATATAATAATGGTCACATTGTATCGTATAGTTTCCAAAAATCTAAATGCCATAATGATACAAATCGTCAAAACAATTTTTTTTTTCACCTTCTAGTTCAAGTCCGACAGTCGTCCGCCCCATAGCTACAATCTGTAATAATTTTTTTTAGATACAATTGCATGCAAACGAATAGAATACAATGATACCATGATGTAAAAAATGATTTTACAGTCTTATTTTTAAAACGTGTCAAATAAATAAGTATTTCAAGTATGGCAGCACTTTTTCCCCCTACTAGAAGTATGGGAAAATAATAACGGTCAATTTTTGTCAAATACTTTCCAAAAGTTCAAATGCAATACTGTTACAAATCGTTCGACGAAAAAAAATACTTCTTTGCAGTGGTATGGCGACCATTGGGAACTGTCGGAAAAGTATGGCAAGGTGATTTTCGTGAATGGCTACTCGACGATGATTAGCTATGCAAAAATTAGCCTAGTACAAATGGTTGAATTGTTTTATTTAAATAAATGTATTCGCGTCGGTATGGCGGGCTGTAAGTCACACCCGAGAAGTATGGCATTACGCTACCGCCTACTTCTTTTTTTCGACTATCTGAAAATACAAGCATTTTTGTGGAACAAATCGTTCGACACTCGTTATTTATCCGACGCGTTCGATTAACGCCCACGCGATTGGGCTGCCGGTGCCAGCGCTAATATGATCATCATTTTCCTTTCCTTTCTGCCTTTACGTAATTAGACCCCTGAAGAACCGCCATACTGGTAATATTTTGCGTCACCATCTCCCGGTCTATATCATTCAACTTCTAATTTGTATAAATAACTATTAAGCCAGTTTATTCTTGAAATGTATGCCAATGTCTAGAAAAAGTATTCGATGTAATCAAGTAATAAATGTGGTAATCGACATAATCTATTCTTAAATTTGGAAAATTGCACAATGTGAAAATTTTTGAGTGTGCCCTAATGATTTTACCATCCCGCAACAGTTACCTGCTTAAGCCAACTATAATTGCAGTTTAGTCAATTTGTAGCTGTTCATTTTGATACTAGTCCCATTACATATTCGTTTGTGTATTTAATCTTCCGTTGTTATAATCAAATTGGTCATTGTAGTATTCTCCTGATGAAGATTATGAACAGTATCGAAATATCGATATTAAAAGTTGCGGGTTTCTGAATATCAAACTTATGAATTATCTGGAATCTCTGATGAGTTGTTTTTCCAATGCTTGGCAGAAATACAATATTAGTCAAATTTCGACTCGATTAATATAACATAACCCTTGGCCTAAAGTTGCGACCACCTAAGTGTTGACCTACTGACAAGTAACCAGATACAACGAAGATCATTTTTGCTCACAAATTCATATTCGTTCAGCATCATTCTTTGGATACTGGTTTTTTAAAGTACAAACCACAATATAATATCATTGTGAAGCAATCACATATTTCCCATGTGTTGGTAATAAGGTTGGAAAATATATGAATTTGGAGAAACACCCATTCGGGAAAAACAATTCAAACAGATGATTCAATTTTTCCACTCAATTTTGATAAGGTATATTTGTCTTTTATGTGCGCATTAATGATTCCGTAGGTATTATATTCAATGAAAGTGTTTATTGCCAATCTGGAATAATTATTACAAGAACACAAATTTCGAAGTTTACTTTTATAAATAAAACGCGCAGAGTGTTATTAAAGATTGACAGTAGATTTGCTACTGACTCCGTCATAATGAATCCTAATAATGAACATGGATTCTGAACATGAAACAAATATTAATAGAGAAATTAGCTTTAACAGATGAGAAAAAATGAGGGACGTAAGTAGATATCGTTGCTATTTATTCAAACGTTGGAAGAAATAGAATAGTAGGTAATGAGATTATATTATATCCTCATTCACCATGAATGAAGAGCGCAAAAATTTCTTTAATATCTGCTATCTTTCATAAACTACACACTCACTCCTGATTTTTCCACTTCATTCGTTTATCTCCGAAAGGCTATTGAGAGTAATAACGTTTCAAACCAGAGATAAAATTGAATGATAGTTTTACGTTGATAGTTTCTATAAACATCTAAACTCAAATGTTTAAATTTATCTGAATATTAATACTTTCTATTTCAATGGAGTTTGTATTGGAAATAAAGTATAGTTGTAGCCGTATTAACAATAACTTTTTTTAATTGAAACATCAGGTTTTATGATTCCACACATTGAGAGGAGTAGTTTCGTTAGCAATATATCTCATTATTTTTAATGAATTTTGATAAACGAGGATCCATTATTGCCGGAAACCAGAGTTAGCGGTTAAACAGAAGAGGAATATTTTCAAATGATCAAGGGAACAACGGAAATTTTAATATTATATGAGACAAGTTTATAATAATGTCATGAAACATTTCAAATGGCAAGTATTTTTACTAATGTTGTTCTGGGCGACTATGAAAACTTCAAAACGCCATTATATAATCAACATACAATTTGATTATCGTCAACATAATTATAACAAAATGGATGAATTTCAGCTATGTAATTAACTATCAAACGAATGGCTTCATTAATTCATTACCCCA
>JARQZK010001483.1:107500-120000 GCA_030704885.1 Cynegetis impunctata | reverse complement strand
GTCAATAATGTGTTTTTTTTAAATTCCTCAACAGAGCAATGCACTGAAAATTTCGTTGTTATTCTGATCCAGGCGTCACTGACCACATTTCTATTTTTATGATTTTTAGATTTAGTGTTTCATATACATGGTTCTTCATGAAGCAATTCAATGAATTTAAGAACACTTTCGTTGTTCCACTCCATTTTGCAACTGGACAAAATAATGCGACCGTTTCGCTAAACTAGCAACTAGCAACTGAACTTTGCGGCCTTTGCGCAAGTGTAGCAGGCAACTCAAACTTTGAACTTTGAACGCTTTGATGTGCGCTCAAAAAACCGATACCGAATGGCAAAGTTCACATAAGTGATCAAACTTCGAACAAATACCCAAATACCCGTGCCTCACAAAGATTCAAACATTTGTCCAAATAAGTGTTCAAATATTGTTGCTGTGTCTGGCGCCGGCTATCAGAAACATAGAATAGGTGAGCAGTATTTCTCGTTCATCAATTCAGCGCCTTCTCAAAATTGCCAGATTCAAACCATTTAAAATTTATCTGCATCAAGGATTACTACCCACAGATTACGAGAGGAGACTTGCGTTTCTTGCTTGGTTAGCTACGGCACGTGAAGATGGTATCCGCTCGATATTGCGGCCAGAGGAGAGTCGTTTTCATAATAATGCTACTGTAAATTGACATAATTCTCATTATTGGCAAAATAATCCACACTGGCTAAGACAAACTAACTTTCAAATTATCTGGGGAGTCAATGTATATGGTGCGGCATAATTGATGGATTCATTTTAGGACCAAAATTTTACGATGGTACGTTAACTAGGTGAATGTACCTAGAAATCCTCCGGGAAAATCTTCCTCATTTTCTTGAAAATATTCCATTAAATATGCGTAAAAAAATTCATTTTCAACAGGATGGTGCACCCCCTACAATGCTCTACAGGTAAAAAATCATTTAAATGAAACATTTGGAGATGGATGGATCGGTACACACGGTCCGATAAGATGGCCTGCAAGATCTCCAGATTGAACACCGCTGGATTTCTTCCTTTGAGGTATTTGAAAGATCGTGTTTACCAGACTCCTCCTATTGATTTGGAAGATCTAAAAAACAAAATAAGGAATGAATGTAGAGCCCTTGATGCTAAGTTGTTGAGAAGTGTTACTCCGCGTGAAGTACTCCAACGAGCTGAAAGATGTGTAGAAGCAGTTCGTCAACATTTCGAAAATATGCTTGTCATTCTATTCTTGTGTCACCTTTATTTGTTATATTTTGTTTCTTCTACTATTCATTCTTTGTTTGACGTTCAGTGAAATACTTAGTTGATTTCAACTCGAGAAAGGTGTTTTTATTGATGACGATTATGAGTGAATAATATTTCCTTTTCTAGGTTCATGCAAAATACAAAACTTTATTTGGTGAAAAAACTAGTTCTTTATTGCACTGACTGCAATAAAGACTTTATTGAACTCATCTATCATTCTACTATAGCGTTCTGTCATCATGACAGACATAAACTTTCAAATCGTCGCCAAATTTAGCCTATTTTCTGTGAGATTGTATAACGTTTTAAGTATGTAGTTGCATGTTTCATATAATTGTCAATCATATTCATTACATAATGGACTATGAAATTACTAGAAAATGCAATTTGTTAAAAATAAAATAAGTTCTTTCGAATATCAAATGAATTACACACAATGTTCTCTTATTACTTTTAACAAATAGATTTAACCAAACAATGTCTTCTTTACAGTTTACTGCCACCTGAATAAAACGTTCTTTGGTTTTTGCATGAACGTAAAAAAAATATTATATGCCACTCCTAATAAAAATAAGGTATAATTGTTCATAAAATATCAACTATTATTGAATTCAAAATCAAAATTAAACAAAATATCTTAGCCTACTGCAAGAATTCTTTCAATTTAAAATTTCAATTTACGTTTTCTCCATCAAATCAAATATGAAATACAAAGTGTGATACATCGTTGGAAAGATAATTTTGAGTACAAATAAAAAATTGTTACAAACATACAGTGTGCTATTCGAAATCAAAAAGTCAGAGTCACTTCCGGTCAAACCGGAAGTGACTTCCAATTTTTGTTTTTCTCAGTTGAAGGTTCTTTGATCGAATTTGTGACAAAAAGAATTTGTTTGTAAAGGATAAAAATAAAAAACTAAAAACTTGGTTCTTTGAACTTTTCACATAAATTTTGAGGTTATGTGAAAAAGTAAGAATACAAAAGTTATACTATCTACCTATCTATCTATCTATCTAGATAGTTATCTATCTTTCTATCTATCTATCATTCTATCTGTCTATGTATCTATCTACATATCTATCAATGTATCTGACCCGGAAAACGTTATTCTGCCATAAAATAGTGATTTTCCTAACACGTACGGAAAGTGATACTTTCCCGCACGCGACTGCAGTTGACGCAGTCAAGTGCAGGAAAGACACTTTACGCATGAGTTAGGAACATTATTTTTTCTACGACCGTATATACAAAAAAGTATACCAACCCATTTTTCAAAATTTATTTTATTCCAACAAACATAATAATATACAAAACTTCAACTAAAAACTACTAATTACTATAAATATTAATATTGAAAACACAATTTGTTGCATTCTGTAGACTAGTAAGAATTGCCGGTCAAGTGGAGTTATTTGGTTTCAACTGGAAGGCAGATGACGTCGATGAGGATGGCATCGTTTGCAGGTCGCATTATGATGACGGTGACGGCAATTGTTTTAAGTCATTTGTAGCACAGAGACCTCCAAATAGCCCTCAGCGACAGTAGTAGACTTGTAGCCACCGAGGCGCTTTATGTTGGTTATTTCTTCGCCGGAGTCTGCTAGGAACGTTGCCGAAGAACGTCTGAAACTGTGTCCTGTATAACGTTCCGGATTAGGTAGGCGTAAATATGCAGCAATCTCTGCTGGCATCTTACCGAAAGTGTTCACGCCAATGCATTGAACTGAGCATTTTCCATTATGTACAGCGTCAAATAGGTTCCATCATTTATTTCTTCAGACTAAACAAATGAACTTGACGAATGATATTTGGAATCAGAAATTTTCACAACAATTAGGTTGCCTTTATCTTGAATGTCGTCGACAGTGATATTTACAAGCTCGGATCTGCGGAGAGCGCCAGCCAGTGCAAAAATGGTACTCACTTTAATCATCAGGTACCTCATCGGAAGCTAGCATAACCCGGGATATATCTTCTTTGTTAAAAACTTGCACTTTCTGTGCTCAAAAACCAATATTTTTTTGTTTAAGGAACGACGTTAGCTTATGGAAGTTTCCTATATCCGAATTTTGTTTTTTTTTACTAAACTTTTTACCATCGAATAGCGGGACCATAATGTATTAAATTTCAAAACCTTACTTAGGTCTGCAAAACACGCCAGAAATACCTCTTCCTTATAAGTTTTTGCCCCTTTCTCCCTACACCATGTAACAAAATGGTCGTATTGCTTTTCATACCTTAGTCTGGATTTGGCAGGTAACAGCTCGGAATTAGCTTCATTTGCAGCCTTCAAAATGGCTTCGGGAAGTTCTTCGTCGGATGAATCCATTAATATTATTGTATCGGATTTGGTTTAATGTGGTTTAATTTAGAAGAAGATTGTACTTATTCGGTCACTTCCAAGACGTTTTGAACAACTTTGAAGTTTTAGTAACAATTACACGCCTGGGTTGTCATAGCAATTGATATCAAACCCGGGTGGTTTGATAGTTGTTTTGTGACACTCCTTTGAAGAATGTACATGTTTATATAAAAAATATCTTTATTATTTTATATTTTCAAAAAACTAAAAATGCTACAAAAAGCTAGAAAAGGTTTAAATTTTATTTGATGGACTATTTCGTAAATATTTATTTACCTGTAGTAACAAAAGTTATAACCTCCGAAGTAAAAAACTATCTAATAAGGTCAAAATTCACACTTTCAAACCTAAAATGCGTGCGGGAAAGTGGGTTAAAACGCACGGTCGTAGGAAATAGTTATTTTTGTATCTAGTGCGCGCAATGCTACTTTGGTGATCGAGAACTGATTAGTCGAGTTCACCAAAGTATTTCGCGCATGAGATGCAAACAAAATTTTTTCTACAAACTTCAAAAATATTGTTCTAAAATAAGTAACATGCTTAGCTTAATATGAAAAATAGTATTGATCTGGCTTAAACTGTTTTTCCAAATGAAGTAATTACTGTAACTATGGAAATAAAATGGCATTTGTTGACAATTATTTCAAAGTGCCAGTTCTTGATAATTGTTTTGGAGTGACTTTTTATTCGCGTCAATTTCGTGCGTGATATTTAATGGAAATTTAGAGCGACGATGAAGTAAAGCAGTACCCCACCTAACTTGACAGATGCGGCCAATTCAGTAATTTCAAATCTTTCACCGGAGAAATCGAGGCGCCAGTATGAAAATGCATATCAGCAATTTAAAGAGTGGTGTGAAGCAAATAAAGCCAGAAAAATATCCGAAAATGTGCTGTTGGCATATTTTGCAGAGAAGTCTAAGAAGCTGAAGTCTTTCACGTTATGGGCAATATATTATATGTTGAAAGCAACACTCAATGTTAAAGAAAACGTGGATTTTCAGAAATTTACCAAGTTGGTTCCATATTTGAAAAAATTTGTCAGTTGGAAACCATCCTAAGAAATCTAAGGTATTGACTAGAGAGGAAGTTGAACAATTCATAAGAGAGGCAGATGATGAAACCTATTTGTTGGTTAAGATTTTTGATGATTAGGATACGTGGAAGATTCTATCAACAATAAAATTCAAATATCAAATAAAATTTTAGACTGTGAAATTTCAGGATCAAGTGCTGTCACCTCTACGGCAGTTACTTGCAAATCAAAAATGGATAGTCTTCCAACTCCCAGAACTACGATATCACGAGCTGAATCTGAATTATCTGGTTTAGGAATAAATATTGGTTCGTGCACTGGCTGCACCATTAATGTTAACATTGTAAATAATAAATAAAATTAGGTAGTGTTAAATTTTGTCACAATTTGAAAGCCTTAATTATTGTTATACATTAATAAATAAATGATTTCTTGGATTTTTCTTGATTGAGGAACATAAAAGTTAAAATATAAAAATCCCATATAGTTTACATGCAGTGTGCGAAGTAAGTATTTCGCACACTACTTCGCGCACGGTGTCATGGTAACGAAGAGAAATGAAAAAAAGGGTCACTTCGCATATTGTTGTCAATGCGCGAACCTTGTCATTTTTTGACGTTTGTAGAAAAATTATTCTTATCTATCTATCTGTCTACCTTTTCATCTATCTGCCGATGTATCTCTATGTATTTAACTATCTATCTATCAATATATCTGACCCGGCAAACGTTGTTTAAATTATTAATATGACTATGAAAGAATATGGGTTGTCGATAGAAGGGTGAAAATTTAGAGTTGTATGTATTTTTTGAAGCAACATCATAAAAAAATTAAAATAAAAAATTTTGTCCAAAAAATTTATAAAAATGTTTGGGGTGGACGACCCTAATCACTTAGGGGTATGAAAAATATATTACGACCTATTCTCAGACCGACTATTGTTATTTTCGATTGCCATCTTGCAACCCTATTGTGGATCTGTGGATAAAATTAAAAAAAAATGGAAATCGCGATGGAAAAAGAGGAGTTGATTGTAGAAGGGTAAAAAATTGAGAGTAACATGAATTCTTGTATTCTTACTCATGACAAAATAAAAATAAAATCTTGCCAAAATAATTAAAGTTTATAATTAACAAATGAAAATAGGGGTTGATCGTAGAGGGGTGAAAATTTACGGTTGTATGTATTTTTGGATGTTGTATCATAAAAAAAAACTAGAACAGAAAATTTTGTCTGAAAAATAAAATATAAAAATTGAGGGGTGGACCACCCTCAATATTTAGGGGGATGAAAAATAGATATTAAATCATGGGAATTGTTCGAGACATTTCGGAGGAATTTGACAAATATGTATTTTTGAATGCTGTATCATGAGAAAAATAGAACAGAAAATTTTGTCTGAAAAATAAAATAAAAAATTAAGGGGTAGGAACACCCTTAATATTTAGGGAGATGAAAAATAGATGTTAGCCGATTCTCAGATCTACCCGATATGCACATAAAATTTCATGAGATTCGGTCGAGCCACTTCGGAGGAGTTTTACTTCTAACACCGTGACACGAGAATTTTATATATTAGATATATATAAATATACATATGTATTCAAATATATATATATATATATACATACATACAGGACCAACAGGAAATGCATCGATCGATTTCTCATAAACCGAATTTAGGAAAAATTTGAAATTTTGGAAACTTGCTTGGTGTCTGCTCAGCTAAATTCATCTATTGGGCATTTTTGGTTATACAGGAAATATACTCTAAGTCGCTCATTTCAAATGAGACACCCTATATATTATTACATTTTTGAACTCTACCCAAGATTCTAGGCAGAGATAATATTTGAGTTTCTATGTCAAACATATATCTATATATATATATATATATATATATATATATATATATATATATATATATATATATATATATATATATATATATATATTTATATATATATATATATATATGTATACACATGAAGAGTTTACTGATTTCAGCACAATTTATTAAAAATCACTTCATTTGTGTTTATACGCGTTTCGGCTTGTAATGCCATTTTCAATAAACAATACAAACTAAGGATATTCAAATTTTACGCTGAATAAAATAGTACTCTACATAATTCAGTCTTGATGTCTGGATATTTGAATATTCGAATATCAGTAGTCGGATGTTATCAGAGCATTTTTTTTAATGTTTCACGCATAATATTATAATATATTCTTCCAAAATCATCGATGTCGATTCTGGGGTTAATAGCATTGATTTCTTCTTATTGAATGTGAATCATTACTAAAATATTTTTCTTGTCATGGTTTTTCTCTTGTGATTATTTCTGGATTATTGAAATCAAATTGATGACATTTTTCAATTGCGTGTTTCGCGAGTTCCGTGCATTTTTTATTCGTCTGGATTGAATACTTATTTTCATTATATACGTTTATGCAAATATTGTTTTGTATTCCAAAAAATATAACATGCGTTGCAATCTCTACATTCGATTCAAGATATAATGTGTGTTTCGTTTTTATATTCTACTTTATGTTCAATTTAATGTAGGTGAAGTTTGTCGAGTTATTTGGTTGATGACTGCACTTTATGTCACATTTTTTCAACATTTGTACCTTCTTATCTTTGGTAACAAGCTGGAAATATATTTTGTCCATGACTGTACAATAAAACATTCATGAACTTCCTAAAGTGTAAAACTACCTATTATTCACTAGTGAATAATGGTTCATTATTCACTGCATGACGTCACACTTAGGACGTATATCTTAACTAGAGAACATCATTTACATTGTTTTGATATTATTATTGTTAGATTTTGAAACATTGATTTATCTATAAAATCAATGCCTTCGTTTATTTTCAATAATTGTTCTGTGAAATAGTTGACGTTTACGTGAGTATGCAGTTTTCAGTGAACACAGAAAATGTTATGTCAACGCTTTTGATAACTATTTATATTGTTGAAAATGCAGATTATTACTAATTTTTTGAGGAAGTCGTAGACAAAGTAAAGTATTCCACTCGCACAAAATTACACTCGGGTAAATTGCGACACGAGCCGCAGGTGAGTGAAAAATTGCAATCATTTTGTGCTCTTTGAATAATATACTATTATACTCACGTAATTGCTTTAATATACAATTCTACTGATTTCTGATAGGAATTAACCTATTTTTCTAACTGTAATTCGAATTTCGAATTTTTTTAGTAAAATTTTGACAGTTGCGTCTTCAACAAAAATAGGCTATAACTTCTTTGTCATTAGGCCTATTGGTATGCGGTTTGGATTTTTGTAACGTTGAATCACTATTTTATTTATTCTTTGTCAAAATTTTCCATATTTTCAACTAATTAAGTACTTGATAAAATCTAGGGTGAAGTTAGCAAATTTCAAACGTTAATACCTTTCTTATTTCTAATGGAATGCTATGTATATTTTTGCATTATTAAATTACCTTTTGATTTATGTAACCATTCCCTATACCTAAAGTTAAAAATAACAAAGATATTTCACAATTTTGTAATAATTAATATATCAACATATCTGAGAAATCGACTAGCGAGTTATTTTAACGTATTCATGGATACCAATTACGAAAATTGTTTAAAATTTAATTGTGTCACCATTTCTGTTCATTAGGTTTGTAGCACCCAATGCTGATATCCGAAAAGATTTTGAAAAAATAGTAATTCCAAGTCGTTGATATTCACTAATTATTGTTGTTTATAAACAATATATGTTTGTAGTAGACTGATGTCAAATTTCAAAGTCAAGTTTAACATTATCATTCTGGTGAAGAGGAGTATATTCACATAATCCAACAGTTACTCCAGATAATACATTTCAACGTGAATTTTTATTTATTTACAGAAATAAATCAATGCTTGTTAATAACAGAATCACAAAACGTAGTTGAATCAGAATCAAAAATATAATTTATCGAAATAGTTAATTGATAATTATAATAAATAACGTAGAAAAGATTGCTTCACGCGGGTGAGCATATCCTCGTTTATAGATTGAAATGCATCGGTTATTCGCTGCTTCACATCTTCTGCTGTAGTTG
Source organism: Cynegetis impunctata (assembly GCA_030704885.1). Lineage (NCBI taxonomy): Eukaryota > Metazoa > Arthropoda > Insecta > Coleoptera > Coccinellidae > Cynegetis > Cynegetis impunctata. The sequence goes on along the minus strand of JARQZK010001483.1, from coordinate 111,250 downwards.
GTCGTTCTCTGTAAACTTTTTTCTTTAGATACCCCCAAAGAAAAAAATCAATGCGTATCAGATCTGGCGAGCGAGCTGGCCAAGCAATTGCTCCTCCTCTTCCTATTCAACGGTTGGCGTAACTCTGATTCAAAAACTGCCACACGATATTTAAAATAATGCGGTTCACACTGCTTTGCGATTTCCCGAGTACTCAAAAACGGATTTTTCTCTATCGTCAACAGAACTTCTTATTCATAGTCTTCATCAATTTTCCTTCCAAACAATCCTTGTTTATTGTAGGAAATATTACCGGTTGATTCAAATCTATCCATCAATTTTTGAAATGAAATCACTTGGGGCAATATTGATTCTGGATATTTTTGATGATAAATTCTAATAGCTAGCAGAACATTCAGATCCGCTTGTCTAATACAGTAAACCATATTTATCATTTCTTGTCACGTAAAATCACTTTTAACTAAACAAATACTAGAAAAGGCGACACAATTAGATTTCAAATAATTTTTGTTATTGGTATCCATGGATACGTCAAAATAACTCGCTAGTCGATTTCTCAGGTGAGTTTTTTTTTATTATTAAGTTGATATCTCTGATATTATTAAGTTGAGGTGTAGGGAATGGTTACATAAATCAAAAAGTAATTTAATAGCAAATTTATAATGCAAAAATATACAAAGCGTTCCATTAGAAATAAGAAAGTTATTAACGTTAAAAATTTGCCAAATTCACCCTAGATTTTATCAAGTAACTAGTCAGAAATATGAAAAATTTTGACAAGGAATAAATGAAACAATGTTTCAAGGTTACAAAAATACAAACCGCATACCAATAGACCTACTAACAAGGAAGTTATAGCCTATTTTTGTTGAAGACGCATTTATCAAAATTTCACGAAAACAATTAATAACTCGAAAACTGTTCACTTTAGGTATGAAAAATAGTGACAATTTTATTATAAATTACATAAGAAATTCGAAAATTGAAATAACAAAGTTGATATCGCTTCCGGCAAAACCGGAAGTGCATTTTTCTTCAAAATAATTTTGAGAAATAGACTTGGTCAGATCATATTTGCCCTGAAAATTTCATATCGACATCATTAATGACAAACAAATTATGAACCGATTACGTAGCTTTGGGTCACCCTGTATATACAGGCTGTCCCGTAAATAACACGCCAGAGTGACACTGGAGGTAAATTGGCTTCAGGTTAATCGGATAACATCAACATGACCTTAGTAAAAGTTTTCTGGTTTTCGAGATATTGCCACTCTTATGTTTTTATCAAAAACCTATACTTTTTGGTCATTCTCTCGCCTGTTTTGAATATAAATAAGTTCTAACTCATGGTTTTTTTTTCTTGTGCTAACATCAATATATGGTTGAGATAATCGACCTATTATTTCATTAAAAACTAGGTCGCTAACCTCAAAAAAAAAATCAAGTTGTTTCAATTTAATTTAAATCTGAAAACCTTAAGTGAGATTTGACTATTTACTGTGAAAAAATATTGTACCAGACAGAATCAGCAAATGATCTTAAAAACTAGCCTATTTAATAATCTTTCAAAACCGGTATAACATTTGTGTTTTTTTTCTTTCTTAAGTCTAAAAATTCCAATTTTTGTCATTGAAGTCGTGCTACTTGCGAAATACACTGCGCCGCAAATTTAACGCATACATTGAATATTTCCTAAGTTTTCACTGAATATTTTCTCAGGCGGTGATCCGATTTGAATACATTTTTCACCAAATTGTAGCTCCGTATTTTGAGAAAATGTAGTAGTTATAAGATGATCAAAAAAAATGTATAAACTTATTGTACAGGGTGTTTGAATAGCGACATGTTTTCTTCGTCCAAGTTTACATCCTTCTGCGGGTAGCTCAGGCAGAAAATAAAAGACGGTGTTATAATCGCATGTCTTCTGAGTAATTTGTTCTTTCAATCGTCTGTTTATCTTGAGCCACTCGAAAGATATTCATGTTTTTATAACCGCTCACACATTTCAAACGAAATTTTTTAAAACTTTTTTGTTAACTTGTGAAGGAGACTATGGAAACGAAATTTCATTAAAAGTTGGCATCTTTGTTTATTTATTTATTTTGAATTGATTGGGTCGATACATGATGTAAATAAATGAAGACATCAAAACAATAGTTTATAAAAACAATATACATATTTATTTTCCGTGAAACTTCATCTTATTCAGATGCTTAATGCTAACTAACAAATAAGTTTTTCTGTTATATCGAATATAAGAAATAAATGAACGACAAATTGTGTAGAAAGGATGAAAAGAAGGATGGTTACAAATTAGTAAAGTAGGAAAAACCCATTCTAAACTGGTAGTCAGGTAGTTCGGTAATTTTGAAAAGATTCGGAAGGGGCTTTTAGTATGGAGAGACATACAAAACCAAATAAACACAGTTTCTACTTGTAAAGAAATTTTGTATACATAGCCTTCTTCGCAAATTAATAAAAAAGTTTTTAAAAATTTCGTTTGAAAAGTGTGAGCGGTTATAAAATATGAATATCTTTCGAGTGGCTCAAGATGAACAGACGATTGAAAAAACAAATTACTCTGAAGTCATGCGATTATAACACCGTCTATTTTGTTTCTGCCTGAGCTATCCGATATTGCCCGCAGAAGCATGTAAACTTGGACGAAAAAAACATGTCGCTATTCAAACGCCCTGTACAATAAGTTAACTCATTTTTTTCTGATCATCTTATAACTATTGCATTTTCTCAAAGAACGGAGCTACTACTTGGTGAAAAATTTATTCAAATCGGATCACCGCCTGAGAAAATATTCAGTGAAAACTTAGGAAATATTTAATGTATGCGTTAAATTTGCGGCGCAGTGTATTTCGCAAGTAGCACGACTTCAATTACAAAAATTTGAATTTTTACACTTTGGAAAGAAAAAAACCACTAATGTTTTACCGTTTTCGAGAGAACATTGAATAGGCTATTATATATAATACTAAATAAATAATTGCTTCGCCATTTTGGACCTCCCAAAACGCATATATATATATATATATATATATATATATATATATATATATATATATATATATATATATATATATATATATATATATATATATATATATATATATATATATATATATATATATATATATATATATATATATATATATATATATATATATATATATATATATATATATATATATATATATATATATATATATATGTATATATATATATATATATATATATATATAACGACGACGAACTGCATCCATCGGTATATCAGAAATTGAGAGTAGGAAAAATTTGACATTTTGCGAACTTGCTAGGAGTCTAAGTGACCTGAAGCCAATCTCCCGCCTGTGTCACTCTGGAGTGTTACACACGGGACACCCTGTATCTCTATAAATATATATATACATATATATATATATATACATATATCTATCTATATATATATATATATATCACAGCCGTACGTCATGACTGGTATTATCAGCTGATCGAAGGCTCGCTTCTTTAGGCGGAGTGGCATTCTTGACTTAAAGATGATGGAATTTTGTCCGAATACTTTCCATGCCAATTTTATTCTTCTGTTGATTTCCGGAAGTAGTGAACCAAACTTATGTATTAATTGTCCCAGGTATATATATTCGTCCACTACTACAAGTGTTGTATCGCTGACCGTGATATCGTGATTTTCTACCATTTCATTGTACATGACTTTCGTTTTGTTCAAGTTCATCT
>JARQZK010001483.1:95000-102500 GCA_030704885.1 Cynegetis impunctata | reverse complement strand
CTATAATAATTTATATATAATACTATATATAATGATATATATATATATATCATCATAATATGCAGCTATGGTCTACCGTTAAGTACGGTGCAGCCTCCTCGCATATCCTTCCTTCATTCCCGCATATGTATTACGTTGTTGAGCAGCTTGATACCAGTTTGTTCCTGCTTCTTTCCTGATATCATAATCCCATCTTATATTGGGGCGCATCTTTGGCCTTTTGACGCCTCTTGGGTACCACTGTGTTGTCCTTATGGTCCATCTATTGTCGGTCCTTCTCGCTAGGTGCCCTGCCCATTGCCATTTGAGGGATTTTATTCTGTGGATGACGTCTATTACCTGGGTCTTTCCTCTAATCCACTCTATTGTCTTACGGTCCCTCTTTGTTATGACGAGCATACACCGCTCCATAGACCTTTGTGCAACCTGGAGTTTCCTTATGAACTCTTGCTTTAATGCCCAGGTTTCACAGCCGTACGTCATGACTGGTATTATCAGCTGATCGAAGGCTCGCTTCTTTAGGCGGAGTGGCATTCTTGACTTAAAGATGATGGAATTTTGTCCGAATACTTTCCATGCCAATTTTATTCTTCTGTTGATTTCCGGAAGTAGTGAACCAAACTTATGTATTAATTGTCCCAGGTATATATATTCGGCCACTACTTCAAGTGTTGTATCGCTGACCGCGATATCGTGATTTTCTACCATTTCATTGTACATGACTTTCGTTTTGTTCAAGTTCATCTTTAGGCCTACTTCATTGCTCACTATGTTAAGCTCGTTGATTTGTTGTTGTAGTTCTTCAGGACTGTTCGCGATTAGGACAATGTCGTCAGCGAATCTTAGATGGTTCAGATATTCTCCATCTATCTTCATACTTCTTCCGTTCCAGTCCAATTTTTGGAAGATTTTCTCCAAGGTGGCCGTGAAGAGCTTCGGAGATATTGGATCTCCCTGTCGGACTCCTTTGCTTGTAGGGAATTCTGGGGTTCCGTCGTATATACTTACTCTTGCTCTAGCCTCTTAGTATATGTTGGCCAGAATTTCTATATACTGACTGTCGACACCTTGATGGGTGAGGGCTTCAATTACTGCTTTGGGGTATATCGAGTCGAATGCCTTCTCGAAGTCTATGAAGGCTAGTGCTAATGGTAGCCCGTATTCTTTTGTTCTACTGATTACTTTCCTAAGCGTGTGGATGTGGTCAATTGTACTGAAGCCACTTCTAAAGCCAGCTTGTTCTCGTGGTTGTTCATCATCTAATATTTTCTGTGTTCTATTAGTGATGATCTTTGTGAAGATTTTATAGATTACCGGCAGTAGGCTTATTGGTCTGTAGTTCCTTATATCTTCCTTATTGCCCTTCTTGTGAATCAGTATTATGTTTGCGCTGTTCCACTGCTGCGATATTGTCCGTATTCTTAGGCAGTTGGTGTAGATACCTGCTAATATCTTCCAGGTTTTCTTACCCGCATATTTCAGCATTTCTGCAACTACACCATCGTTTCCTGCTGCCTTGCCGTTTTTCAGGTCTTTCAGCGCCATCTCCACTTCTTCCATGAGAACTTCTGGGACATGATTTTCTTGTTGTGTCGTTACTTCTTCCAACATATTTTGTGGGGCCTTATATAATTCACTGTAGAATTTGGTGACCAGATCAATTATCTTTTCTTTACTTGTAACTCTGGATCTACCTTCCTCCAGTGCAATGATCTGTCTCTTTCCTATCACTATGGTTCACTTTGCCTTCTTATATCTATTCCTGTTTTCGATTGCTCTCTCCACTAGTCCTTCGTTGTATCTTTTGATATCTTCTTTCATTTTCTTCCGTATGGTCTTACACAATTCAGAGTACTCAATTCTATCTCTGCCTGTAGATCTCTTCATTTCTCCACGCTTTTTCAGTAGTGCCTTGGTTTCTGCAGAGAGTTTCTTATGTTGGTTTGTTTCTCTTGGACCTCCTATTTTCTTGGCACAGTTCAAGACGGTCTCCATCAGTTGCGAGCTGTCTTCTTGCCCCTGCAATATTTCATCCAGTAGTCTCTCATATTGTTCGGAGTTCTCCTTCAGTCTGCTGGCGTCCACTCCGCATGCCATCGGTTTCTTGACTAGTCTCATTCTTTCCAGTTTTGTGTTCAGAGTTATTCTTGCCCTCAGGAGTCGGTGGTCACTCCCTGATCTGAATTTATTAAGAGCACTTACATCTTGAACTGTATATATCTTGTTAGTTAAGATGTAATCTATTTCATTCCTTGTAACTGCATTGGGAGCTTCCCATGTCCATTTTCTATTAGGGTTTTTCTTGAAGAATGAGTTGGCTATGGACATGTTCTTATAGTGAGCATATTGCACCAGTCTTTCTCCCCTCTCGTTTCTGTCACCAAATCCGAAGTTGCCCACATGTAGTTCTTCGTCTTTTCTTTTTCCGACATTCGCATTGAAATCTCCTATCAGATACTTGAATTGGCTTTTATTAGTGTCAAGCGCCTGGGTTATTTCATTGTAGAATTCCTCGATCTTCTCATCTGGATGGCTAGTTGTTGGTGCGTAGACTTGTATAATTTGTATGCTGTACCTCTTTTATATCCGTAAGGTTAGAGTGGTTACTCGGTCGGAGATACCCGATACATCCACGATTCTATTTTTCCATTTCTTGTTTATGAGGAATCCTACTCCGCTTGTCCTGCCCGTTGGTGTTCCTTTATGGTACAGTACGTTGCCCGATTCAAGTTCTATCAGCTCTTCGCCTTTTCGTCTGACTTCGCTGATTCCGATAACGTCCCATTTAATATTACCTGCCTCTTCTTCTAATTCTTTAATCTTTGATTGGCTTGACAACGTTCGGCAGTTAAACGTTGCGATATGTAATGTTGTTGTTGGGTAGTGGGGGTTTAGACTCCGCTGATTCTTAGCACCCTATGCCCTCATGGTTAATTCCCTAGGACTACCCACCGTGGGACCACTCGGGCTTACGGAGAAGGAGGGCCGTGGCTTGAATTCGTGACTCATGCTAGGGTTTTGGGGCGTACTTTACCATGCTGCCCCGATGCGTGTTGGTAAGGGTGGTTGGGAATGTTGAGAAGGAATATTGGGGTTTGAGAGGAGTTGAGGGTGGGACACTGGCTTCCCCCGTAAGGTACAAGGGGCAGCCAAGGCTCGCGTAGGCAGGGTCGCGTCCCTGAAGTAGATTTATCACCTATTGGGATAACAGATGATTACCTACCTGCTACCTATATATATATATATATATATATATATATATATATATATATATATATATATATATATATATATATATATATATATTTATATATATATATATATATATATATATATATATATATATATTTCTATATATATATATATATATATATAAATATATATATATATATATATATATATATATATATATATATATATATATATATATATATATATATATATATATATATGTGTGTGTATTTTAGCAAGCCTAGACATAAAATCACTCTACCCAAGCATACCCGTTGAGGAAGCCCCAAACAAAATCTCAAGGAATGAGCGTTTTCCAGATTACGTCATCGGCCTCGCGGAACACTGTCTGAAAAACACTTACTTCATGTTCAACGACAAAATCTACAAGCAAACAGATGGCGCACCTATGAGATCCTCGCTTTCGCCAGTTATAGCAAACCTTTTTATGATATATTTCGAAAAAGAGGCTCTACAAAATGCTCCCCTGAAACCCAAATTTTGGAAACGCTATGTTGATGATATTTTCTTAATCTGGCCACACCCTCAGAAAGATTTAGAGAATTTTCTTCAATACCTCAACAATATACACCAAAAAATTCAATTTACTTTAGAAATAGAACAAAATAGAAAACTGCCATTTCTGGACTTACTCCTCACAAGAAATCTGAACGGAACTTTGGGCTTCAGCGTATATCGCAAACCTACACACACTAACAGATACCTGAACGCACAATCCCACCAGCACCCTTCACAAAAACAGTCAGTAGTGAATTCATTAATTTCCAGATGTTTTCGACTAACAGAACCAGAAACAAGAGAACAAGAGATAAAACAGATTACAACCGCTTTACGACAAAATGGATATACATACACTGACATCAGAAAGGCCATCAAAAAACAAGAAAATCCGACAAAAACATCAAAAAACAACGCCGAAGAATTCAGACAAAAAGCAGTACTTCCATACGTAAAAGGAATTACAGATAAAATTGGAAGAGTCTTGAGAAAAAATAACATAACACCAATATTTAAACCTCAGAAAACAATAGCCAATATACTCGTAAACCCGAAAGATAAAATCGGACTAGAAAACCACGGCGTCTATAGCATACCTTGTGCAAACTGCGGCCAAACATATATAGGACAGACGAACAGAAAAATATCAGCAAGAATTCAAGAACATAAAATTTGCGTCAGGAACAAACAAACAACATCAGCCCTATTTCAACATCATCAAGCAACAGGCCACAGAATCGATTTTGACCAATCAAGAGAAATAGCATCCATTGAAAACTACAGGGTTCGTACCATAAGAGAAGCCCTAGAAATAGAGAAATCAGGACATCTAAACAAACGGGACGATGCTCTGAATATTCCACTAACTTGGAAAACAATTTCAAAAAACACGATAACGCCTAAAACAACACAAGACGTAAAACCTAACATCGACAAAGGAAATCGAAGCGAAGAAGCGAGGGGGCGGCGCCTATGCAGCGAACCGGCCAATCAGGAAACAGGAACAGTCAATGCCAATAAAACCCGGACACAAGCAGAGGCGAACAGTAGTTGCCGTCGAGTCACCAGACGTACAGCAGCACTTGAAAATGCCGAATGAGATTTTGTCGAAACGTCGTGAAACAAACGGTGCTTCTCAGCGCCCACAAAACTTTCGAAAAAATCGGATTGAACCCCGGAATCTTTCTCAGATTCATATATATATATATATATATATATATATATATATATATATATATATATATATATATATATATATTTATATATTTATATATATATATATATATATATATATATATATAATATATATATATATATGTATATATATTCATATAAATAAATATGTATATATATATATATATATATATATATATGAATATATATATATATATATATATATATATCTATTATATATTTATATAAATAAATATGTATGAATATATATATATATATATATTATATATATATATATATATATGAATATATATATATATATATAGTATATATATATATATATATATATATATATATATATATATTTATATATATATATATATATATATATATATATATATATATATATATATATATATATATATATATATATATATATATAGATACTAGCGAGACCCGTCGCGGCTCCGCCCTCGTATCCATATATGTATGCGTATGAATTTATTAAGATATAGTTCATATTCGTAATTCGTAATGATAACAAAAATTTATTCCACCCCCGTTCAAACCCTGAATGATCGAATTTTAAAAAATGGAGAAAGTGGTTTTTCAAGATAATTATAAGGAACATTTTAGTGGCCGAATGAAATCGCTAAGTCGATTATTTTGCCAGAAATAGCCAATAAAAAAACAGACTCACTCCTTTTTCACCCCTAAATGATGGGATTTCAAAAAACTGAGAAATAGTGTTGCCTCTCGATGAGACGAGACGAGGGAATGCTCTCTCGTTTCGTCTCGTTAGACGAGAGAAAATGTGACTCTCGTCTCGACGAGAGCCCGTTTCTCTCGCTCGAGAGAACCTCTCTCTCGTCTCGTCTCGTCTCGACCCTTTGAAAAAACATATTATATCCCTATATATTTTATTAGGGCTTGCTCCCTTCAAACCTTTTTTATGGGTACGACACTGAAATGAACTTTTCTCCTGAGGAACGTATTTAATTTTCTTCCTTTCCAACATAAAAATTTCTACGATAAAATTTAGTTTTATTCCGATTTATCCTTGTACTTCACAACAATATTTGAAAAACCTGGCAAACTATAATATCTAAAGCAAGTAAACATACATAATTATAATAATTAATTGAAGAACAAATTACTCATAACATCTAATGCCTGGACACTAGAGGGAGGAAAAATAAATTTTATAAGAAAAACGAAAAATGTGTATTGAGGTAAAAGGAGACTTTTCTTCCCTAACGGAGAAGGAAGAGAAAGTGCCATTTTTCTTCCTTGTATGCGGGTGAAAAATGTAACTTTTAACGTTAAACATTTAAACGGTCAATAATGGATATTTAAAGTTAATAGTAAAAAATATTATTTTTAATAATTACAAGAATTCATTGTATTTTGGTATATTGTAACATAGTTACAAAAGTTAATGAAATTATTGAAAATAAGTACCTGAATCATATAATAAAACAATGAAATGGGAAAAAAAATACCTATTTGTGTATTAATTGTATCATTTAAGAATATATACCTATATATAATGCTTTCAGTGACGTCAGGACTAGTCCTTTTTCTAACCTAATGTAAACACCATGCTAAATAGTAAATGACGGAGAATGTGAGGTCACTATCAACGATCAATGAAAGAAGTATACTTTTATATATTATTTTTTATTGAAAAAATATTATGTATTAATTACTTTTAAATGTATACCTTTTATTAGTCGATGTAATCAATGCATGATAAAAAAATTCAGCATAAATATAAATATTTAAAATTCCTGCATTTTTATAGGTGTGTAAATAAAGCACTTTTTCTTCATTTAACTCCGAAACGTTTTTTTCTAAGGAATTCTCCTTGTACATTAGGTTCACGTAAAACTGAGCATACTTCATAAATAAGAAAAAGCGCTCCTTCCTTCCCCCCTTCCAACCACGCTTAAGTTGGAAAATTTAACAGGGAAAGTTGGTAAAATAGTAATAAATTTAGTAAAAAAAAGAAACGAGGGAACTTTTCCTTTTTTTTTTTGGCCAGTAGGTATTTCAATAATATAGGATTTTCATAATATGAGATGGCATTTCCATAATGCAAGTCGGGAATTGGTATCTTCTCCTCCCCTAAAAATATTTTTGCGACGACCCTGACTGCTAGACTAACTTTTATGAAATAACATTTAAAATTCGGACATTAAAAGCTACCAATATACATTTGTGTATTCGTCTTATAAAAATTTAGATAATATTAGTAGTTTCGTACCACATAATTTTGTCTCCTATAAACATGATGAAACGAACCATTGTATTTATGTAAATTCCTAGAAAAACCCAATCGGGGTAAACTTAACCATAAACTCATAAATCAGGATTGTCACCTATTGTCCGAGATCTAGATAAGCAATACAATAATTGTTAAAGAAAAGAGTATGGAATTAGGGTTATTATCGTTTTTCTTTAAAACTTTTAGTTATGATTTGTGTCTTATAGCGTGCGGTTGGTTATTTGTAAGAATTTCAACATGAAAAGAACAGGTCAAACTTTTTTAAAATTTGAAGAACATTTCAGCGATCA
>JARQZK010001483.1:85000-90000 GCA_030704885.1 Cynegetis impunctata | reverse complement strand
CAGACCATGCCCTCTGACAAATTTCCATTAAAATTTCAGTGTCTTTTTCTCCCATATTCTTCAACATTTCAGGTGTTATCTGATCTTATCCGGGTGCTTTTTCATTTTTGATTCTCTTTATTGCCTGTTTGAGTTCATCAATTCCTATCTGTTCTTCCTCTTCGCTCCCACATTGATTCTCTGTTTTCTCATCAGCAATTTTCACTCGATCCTCCATAATTTCCTCTCCTTCCAGCAATTTCATGAAGTGCTCCTTCCACCTACCCATTATCTCTTGATCTTCTGTCAATAATGTTCCTTTTTTGGACCTGACAGATGCATTTCCAATCTGTTTACCCCCTCTCATAGTCTTCAATACTCTATAAAATAATTTCTGATTCTCTTGCATTTCTTTCCATTCTCTCTCCAAACTCCTTCCAGCTCCTAATTTTTGCTCCCTTACAGCCTTTTCACAATTTCCCTTTTTCTTTATACCTCTTGTAGTTCTGTTTTGTAAGTATTTATGCCAACTCTGTTTTTTCTCTTTAATGTGATTCTTCACACTTGTATTCCACCATGATGTACGTTTTTTGTTCCTATTAATTTTTATACTACCGCATATTTCCTTAGCTGACTCTTGTAGGACTGTTTTTTTTCATCCCTCAGTTTGTAACTTCTTATTTTCTCATATCTTTTATTTCGCCCTACATTTCCAGGTGTTTTCTTTCCTTCATTTTCTCTTATTCTAGCGATCAACAAAAAGCGATCACTTCCAATATCCGCACCTCTATATACTCTTACATCTTTAATTTCTCTTCTGTTTTCTTTTTCTAGTAATATATAGTATATTATCGACCTTTCATTTAACCCACGCCCCTGCCTGGTGAACTTATGCTTTTCTTTGTGTTCGAAGAAGGTGTTTGTTACAATTATATCATTCACTCTACAATAATACAGAAGTCTTGTTCCATTGTTGTTTCTCCTTTCCTCTCTATATTTTCCAACTATATCATCTTTTGTTCCCCCTATTCCAACTCTTCTATTGAAGTCTCCACAAACTATGAGTTTTCCTTTACACCTTTCAGTTACTAATTGCAATTCATCCCAAAGTTCATCCTTTTCCTTCTTATTTACATCTTCATTAGGTCCGTATACCACAATTATTGACATAGTTGTTTTCCCTTTTTATACTTACAATCAATATTCTCTCTGTGACTGCCTCCCAGTTATCAACATCTTTACTCAACTTTTTGTTTATCAAACATGCAACACCTGCTGCTCCATGTTTTTCCATCTCTACTCCTTTATATATCAGTAAATGTCAATTTTTCGTAAATTGTTGATCCTCACCTTTTCTCTTTGTCTCCGTCAATGCCATTACATCTATATTATATTTTTCAAATTCCATTTCCAAATCCAAATCCTTGCCATTTAAACCTCTAACATTCCAAATAGCCAATTTCCAGTCTTCCTCTTTCTGTTTTTCTCCCATGTTTTTCGATTTCAACTTTTCAATCAGCAACTTCACCTCACTCCGCTTCGCTACATTTCCACAACCATTTTTCATGTCTTTAGTCTGCCATGCCTTCTCCGTCTTATTCCCATTTTCTATTTCCATTCCTGAGTTTTTGCCGACTGCTTCTTTGTTGTATCCACCCCAGTCACCCCCTGCTCATTTTCTTTCCAAAAATATGCTGTCCCATCAATTTCAATCTTAAGATATCCCACTTTAACATTATTTCCCTTTTCTCTTTCTTGTTTGCTGATTTCTATTATCTGTCTTCGAATCCTTCTCTCCTTCTCATTTAAATCGTTTTCTATGATTGCTGCTTGACCCCTCAACTTACTTTTGTTCTTCATTATGCTCTGCTTTTGGTTCCAGTCCTGAACTTCTGCCAGCACAATTTCATTTTTCTTTCCTTTGTTTATCTTGAATGCCCTTGTAATCTCCACATTTGTTTCCAATTTATTTACAATAAATTTCCTGATCTCCTCTTTTTCCTTTCCATCGGGTACTTCGAAGGTTTTCACAATTATGTTGTTTCTTCTTTTCCTTTTACCCTCCTTTCCAACTATATCTTCTATATTTTTCATTCTCTCCTCCAAAACTTTCTTCTCCTTTTGCGAGCTTCTTTTTATTCGGCACTTTTCACTACTCGTACAATTTAAAACTTTCTTTTTTCACTATTTCTCACTAACTTTTTCGCTGTCTGACACGATCGTGTTTACCGATTGCGCATCCGACACTTCATTTATATACATGTATATATATATATATATATATATATATAATATAAATATTATATATATATATATATATATATATATATATATATATATATATATATATATATATATATATATATATATATATATATATATATATATGATATATATATATATATATATATATATATATATATATATAATATATATATATATACTATATATATATATATCTATATATATATATATATATATATATATATATATATATAATATATATATATATATATATATATATATATATATATATATGTATAACTTTTGGATAATTATTAGCAATAACAGGCTTGGTGAATCTCAAAAAAACTCGATTTTATTAAAAATAATATAATAATTATCCAAAAGTAATAGTTCACAGGCAACAACAATAAATAATTATATATATATATATATATATATATATATATATATATATATATATATATATATATATATATATATAAATATAACCACGACGAACTGCATCGATCGATATCTCAGAAATTGAGAGTAGGAAAAATTTGAAATTTTGAGAACTTGCTAGAAGTCTTGAGGCCTATACAGCGAATATTTTCATCTATTGGGCACTTCCGGTTGTACCGGAAATGGACCCTAAGTCGCTTATTCTGAATTGGATACCCTATATATTATTACATTTTTCGATTTAGCTCAAGATTCTAGACAGATTCTATGTAATATGTACAAAAAGAAACCAGTTGTGTTGTTAACAATGAAAATGTTGAAATAGCAACATGATAGGGCATAGCCACATAATGCCCATTGGGTCAATATTTATCTGGAAAACTTATTTTATGATCGATGGATAGCCAACAATGGACTAAACCTTTGGCCACATCGCTCCCCGGACCTATCAGTACTCGATTTTTATTTATGGGGAACAATGAAAAAGAACGTGTATAAAACATCAGTTATCACCATGGAAGACTGCATGAGACGTGTTAGAACAGCATTTGAAGACCTGGACCCCCAGTCGATAAGAAGAGCCACCCATGAACAATTGCTGCTTAGATGCGAAAAATGTTTAGAAGTTCAAGGACACCAATTCGAACATTAATTTTAATAATTTTTTTAACTTTCCTATTTCCAATTTCGATATCAATATTTTCATTTTTAATAACTAGTTCATTTCTGTATACTTTTCATTTGCGGATCCAAAGTTATTCAAGTTTTCTATAATTCTTCTAATAGTATTTGTTGATGGTTTTTGTTTTTGAGGATATCGTGTCACAAATGTATCACATGTTCAAAATAGAAAAATTACTATATATATATATATATATATATATATATATATACAAGGCCGTACCCAGGAAAAAATTTCGGGGGGAGGGGCGGTTTGTTTGAAGCACCAGGGGGTCAGGAAAATTTTCGAAATTTAAGTGTCATTAAGTGTCAAATTATTTTTGCCTTTTTTTAACTATTACTAAGAGTTTAGATACCAAAAAACTATGTTTTGACTTAAAAATTTTGACTGGCAAATAAGAGGATTTATGAGACATCAGAATGTTCATGCATCAACATATCATTATTTTCGTTGACTGTGAGAATAAATAGATAGACGATACAAATAAACTGAAACAGTTCAATACAAACGTAATATTACGTGACGTATTGTATATTTAGAAAAGAATGAAATAATATCACAAAATCTAAATTACAAAATCCGTTTTTCTGTTCTTCTTTCTAGCGAATTCATCGATCACTTTGTCTGTTGATATTTGATAACTTCTGTGAACAGACATGAGAGCCAGTCCACTTAGTCTGTCTTGTCCACACGCGTTTCTCAGGTACGTCTTTAATCGTCTAAGAGTGGAGAACGTCCTCTCAGCAGTTGCTGTGGTCACTGGCAAAGAAGCCAATATTTTCAGTAGCTTGAATATGTTAGGGAAAAGTTCTCTATTACATTCGCTTAGAGCCTCAATAGCACAAGAAGGCTTATCCTGTTCCATTTTGTTTTCCCAAAACAATTTCCACAACGAGTACTCGCCATATACTAGCTCCAGATCAACCATATTTTCATATAGTTTCAAAGATTCAACATCTATTGCCTCAGTTGTTGAGGTTGGTATAAAGCACTGAAGTGTTACCAGAAGCTCTTTGTGGTCGCTGAATCTGCATTTGAGCTGATCTATAAGATCGTCTAGGATCGGGATTGCCACCGATATTCTGAAATAGGTTTGAGGGTCTTTAGTAGAGTAGTTACTTCTATGGCGTTGGCGAGCAGCGAGTCTTGGCAAATGAATTTCTTCACCAACATCACTCATTAAAGTTTCTGCTGTTTTGAAAATCTTGGAAAACTCAATGTCGATTGTTCTTCGGATGTTTTCAAAGTGAGTAACAATACTTTCAATATGATCAACTACAGACTTTAGGTCACAATAGGGAGACTGAAGCACTTTGCAGACAGATATTGTGGCTGAGAATATGTTAGCCAATAAACAAAGGCACATTACAAATTCACTATCAAGCATGGACTTTAAAAACAACGATGCTTTAGAAGAGGTCTCCATATCCGGACTTTCGCTAAGACTTTATAGAGTTTCAACAATAGCATTGAAGATCTCTTTAAACTTGAGCAAACTGTTGTGATTTTCCACCCATCTGGTTTCGCACATAGCTGTTAAAGTTTGCCATTTAGTATTGGGAAAGTTTGATTTTATGAAGGATTGCAATACAGCTGTCCTCTTTGGAGATCCTTTTAAAAAGTTTGTGACAGCTTTTACGACGCCAATACA
>JARQZK010001483.1:7500-67500 GCA_030704885.1 Cynegetis impunctata | reverse complement strand
ACACAATTTCTAATATCTGCAGATTGGGAAATTTCAATAATACGTGAACATGACCGCCATCTACACACAAACGCTTTCAGCTTGTAATAAAGCAGTATGAAGTAGAACGGATACATCATGCGACAAATTTATATTTGGTATAGCGTGAGTTTGGAGAGAATATAAGGCAGTATATTTCCGACAAGCAATATTTCTACTGTTCTTCTTAGCAATAAATAGAGTCAAGGCAAGATGAGAATTCTAAATTTCTCAATCTCTGGGGTGAGAATATGTTTAGATGACTACAATAGGCGTTGCTCAGGTAACGGAGATGAAAGTTATCATGAATAACAATCCACAAAAAAGTTTGAAGAGAGGTAACAGAAGTGCTGAAACATCCGTCCAAAACATTCGTTGCACAGACACAAACAGAAGATCCTGAGACCATTTCAAAAGTAACCCTAAACTCAACTGTCAAGAAGAAAAATGGCAGTACGTACTAGTCAATAATCTACCGTAAAAGTATAGTCTGAACCAGGTCGTCCACGTTAACGAGGAAATACTGGGTATCTCTGAATATGAAAGATGTTACTCCTTTGTTAAAGAAGATATGCTGAGAACCACTTTCAAAATAGAAATTAATCGGGGAGGTACTTAGACATGCTATTTAACGGTGGAATATGGCCTTAAAAACAGATGGGCTTTTAAATCTCTCCCAACACAAAAAACTCCGAGCAAACTGTTACCTTATTCTTAAACTGATAAAAGTTTAAATCTTGTCAGTAAGACTAAAGGCTGAACACATCACCTGAAGAACGATTACATGAACATGATATGGATTTCCGTATCAATTCGGACAATGTGACTATCGGTACGCAAAGAACACCTACAGAATGATCACCTGAACCGGAAAATGTCTTACTCATTAATTCTGACAAAACTGTAATCAGTGCATATAAATTAAATGTATTGTTAAGTATGAACAATATTGAAATTACTTAACAGTCAAAGGAGCTGTCTCCAATCTCTATGAATTCTCTAAATCCTCCCAGTATGATTTTATCATTAAATCCATCTCAAGTGAATTGAATACGTCATCTACAAGAATTGGATATTCTGCATTGTTCTAATCTCATCTTCGTTATGGTTTTCCTTCTGGGGTTCATGTAATTCTCCACAACTTGACACCATTCTCAAATTGCAGAAGGGAGGAATTCGTTACATATATGCTCTAAGGAAAAGGGCTCACTGCAAACCTTATTTCAAGAAAAATAAAATTTGAACGCTTTCTGCTTTATATTCACTTGAATCTGTGTGCTAGATTTATAAGTATTCCACAGATCTTTGGGCCATCATGTTCCCATCCCTACTCGTTCCTCTGAACTAACAAAAAAGTCCAGAATTTACAATGCTGAGAAAATTCCAGATGAATTAAAATCTATAACTTCCTTGGCCAATTTTCGGAAACGAACCAAATCTTATTTTCTCAATAGATCTTATTACTCTGTAGTTGATATGACCAAATTGAATAGCACAAGCATCAGGTTCGATTAAAAAAATATATAAAAAGATTATGACTCATACTCTCGGTTTTGGAAAAATTCCTATTGTTGATAATAAAATGTTAATATATATATATATTTTTTTATGGAAATGTGATTTGAGGTTTAACATTGTTTAGTTCTCATATTTTTCGCTCTGTCAATAAATTGTATAATTTTAAAGACAATGAAGCATATTTTGCTTTGATTTTCAATATCAAACTTCGAAACGATAAGTGCAATCATTTCAGTAACTTGATACCATTTTTCATTATATTTTCCATTCAATTTGGAATTATTTCTAAACCGCAATTGCATTCAGAACAAATTTCAATCGAAAGTTAATACAAGCGGAAATTGTAACAGCATATATCTTCAAAATTGCATCACCTCAACAATATTTGCTTTTATTTCACCTAGGATAAACAGCAACTCATTGATCATATCACTAAACGTGCATTGTGTATGTATTTAGGTGACGTGACGATGGTTAAAATTGTTCGAATAATTTCAATATAATTTTCGAAATTACTTTACATTAATCACCCAAGCTATTGTACATGGAAAAATTTTGAGAATTGATTGGACGTAAGTTTTAATCTTATTATTTCACACAACGTAGAAACAACATTGAAAATTTGGTTGTAAATATGAATGTTCCTTCAAATCTCAAAGTTAATACAATGAGTTCGCCTACATTTTGAACATTTACTTCCCATATGCAATTTCATCAATTACGTATTATAGGTGGAAATTATCAGAAAATATGGCTATCCAGTAGAGATCCATGAAATTACAACAGCGGATGGATATATGCTCACAATGTTTCGCATACCGCACGGTAGACATGGTTCAGAAACAAACAGAAAACCAATTTTGCTAATGCACGGTCTTTTAGGCCAAGCAGAAAACTACATAGTTGCTGGAATGAACAATGCGAGTTTGGCATATTTCCTGGCAGAAAATGAATTCGACGTGTGGTTAGGAAATACAAGAGGGAACCAGCATGGAAGAAAACATAAAACTTTGAATCCTGATGGAAAACAGTTTTGGGATTTTAGGTGACACGTTTGTATAAATATTAGTTTTATTTTAAGTAATCTCGTGGTTTCATCAGATATAAAATATATGTGAATATAAAAGTTTTGTGGTACCTATATATATATTTATATATATATATATATATATATATATATATATATATATATATATATATATATATATATATATATATATATATATATATATATATATATATATATATATATATATTTACATATTTATATATATATATATATATATATATATATATATATATATATATATATATATATATATATATATATATATATATATATATATTTATATATATATGATAATTTTTGAATTTTTCTTGGGAATGTGGCTTAGCTAAAATAGAGATTCATTTGTCTTTGCTATTTAATCATTTATTCCTTTATTCCAACGTTTCGGCTTCACACAGCCTTTTTCAAGAACTACAATGGAGAGAGAGAAAAATTATTGTCACCAAAGTTACAGTTAAAAGTTAGATTTAGTCGATAAATTAAAAAACACTGAAAGAACATAACAATATTCATAAATATCACAGAAAAATTTTTACCTAGTTTAAATAATCTTCGAAAACACTGACACTTATTTCATCAATCGTATACACAAAATTTTGAATGAATTCATATTTATGTTCGTTTACTTATTCACCCACCTTGATTAAATAGGAAAGACAAATGAATCTCCATTTTAGCTAAGCCACATTCCCAAGAAAAATTCAAAAATTATCACATTTATACTTCTGGCTTAAGAATAAAGATTTTAATATATATATATATATATATATATATATATATATATATATATATATATATATATATATATATATATATATATATATATATATATATATATATATATATATATATATATATATATATATATATATATATATATATATATATATATATATATATATATATATATATATATATATTCCATTTTCCATTCTGAAAGTATATCTTGATATTCAAATAAAATTATAACGGGGGTTCATTGGCCCAGAGGGTAGAAATTATTTTTTTATTATAACTACATCTTAATCCTTCTATGAACTAAGAAGCGTTCGAAATATCAATATATGTGAATATAAAAGTTTTGTGGTACCTATATATATATATATATATATATATATATAAATATATATATATAAATTATATATATATATATATATATATATAAATATATATATATATATATATATATATATATATATATATATATATATATATATATATATATATATATATATATATATATATATATATATATATATATATATATATATATATATATATATATATATATATATATATATATATATATATATATATATATATATATATATATATATATATATATATATATATATATATATATATATATATATATATATATATATATATATATATATATATATATATATATATATATATATATATATATATATATATATATATATATATATATATATATTTTTATCCTGAAAGTATATCTTGATATTCAAATTATTACGGGAGTTCATTGGACCAGAGGCTAGAAAATATTTTTATAATAAAACTACATCTTAATCCTAGTTCTATGAACTAAAAATCGTTCGAAATGTCAAGCTTAAACCACATCGTGTTTTCAATGCTGAATGCATAATTCCGATTATTGGACATTTGAATACCTACTGCCATTTGAATTATTGAAATCTGCATTGACATCAGACATACATACCTGATTAGATGTAGGTACTCAAATATGAAAAACATAATTCCGATCCTGAAACCATTTCCAGCATTGCTATTGAAGTTATGATGCATGAAGTATATCAAAAAAACAGTGTGATATACATGACACGTGCAAACCACTTGAAACGTAATATTTTCTCATTATTATAATAAATTCTAGGAGAAACCAGCCAATCCTATATGTCAGACATGCTAGCATATATATTTGTTTAAATGAAAATAGCTGACATCGCATTACTTGTAAGAACATACTGTGTTTAAAGCCTCGATTCACTAGCGGTAATGTTTATCGTTTGTATATCGAGGATAGTGGGTTCGAGTACACCTGGCTCTTGTTATGTCCCATGTTATTTTGAGGTAGTGACATATATTCTAACCAATCAGCCTTTCTGCTTATATTTCAGAAACATAGGTTGTACTAGTTCAAAAACAATATCAAGTATCCAATCTATTCAGAAGAACTACAATGTTGATTATGAAGTAAGTTCAATCACCTATAAAATATAACATTAGCATGCGTACGCAATATTTCAGACCTGCATCAGAAAACGAAGCTGCAATTCCTTGAGTGCTCATATTGAACTGAGTAGTAACTTATTCCAAATTGATAAAATCAAGCATTTTGAAATTCGGTTGAGTTATTCCTGGAACCTACTTCTTCAGGTCAGCTTTTATTGGGATGAACTAAAAAAGACCCAGCATTCAATACTGAAAATAATAGTACTGAACACTAGCAAAAGCAAGAACAAGAGCTTGTGATGACAAAGTAATGCAATGAAAAACTTAAGGAAACATTATTGTACCATATTCTGCTTCTAAAGTTGACAGTATTGATACAAAACCAAAAAATAGATGAGAGTATTGAACTAAAATTGAGACAGAGATAAAAAACGTATGCCTCAACTAGTAAACTTCGAATAACTGTGAAGCCAAATATGAAGAGTTTTCAATAATTAAAAAATTTCGGAAAAACACATTGAAATATTCGGTTTTGCTAAGCAGAATGGTGTGTCATTGCTAATACCCCAAGAATATGGGTTGTTGCTTTTCTGGTATTTGAATGTGCTAATTTTTTTGAAAGAGATAACTATGAATAGTTATTTAAATAAACTTTGCAACAACTTCATACAATCTATACATTCTAATATAAGTTAACACGTAATTACATTTGAATTTCTATATATGTTTCTCACCTTCTAATATGTTCAATGTGATTTCAGCTATCAAGAGATTGGAGTATATGATTTGCCAGCCAAGGTGGACTATATTCTACAGACAACTAAGAAAAAAAAAATTTTTTACATTGGGCACTCACAAGGCGGTACAATATTCTATGTGATGACATCGCAAAAACCAGAATACCAAGAAAAGGTTGCTGTAGCTATATTATTGGCTCCAGCAGGATATATGAGGCATTTTGCAAATCCAATACTACTTCCTCTCGTAAAAGTGCACAGAGAATTGTCAGTACGTACAAACAATATAAAACAAATCAACTGTGAACAATACGACTCACAAATTTTTCGACCAACTTCTTATGATCTTAGATTACCCATTAGATATGTTAACCATATTGTAGCCTATATATATATATATATATATATATATATATATATATATATATATATATATATATATATATATATATATATATATATATATATACATATATTCTATATTGGATTCTACTCAAGATTCAAGGCAGATTTTATGCATCATGTCCTATACCTAAGTCTGAGCGTTTTCGACATATTTAGGTTTTTATGTCAAAAATGACGATTGCAAGCCCTAATATAATTATCAACTGTTTCTATAAGAAATCCCTCATTATTAACTTTGGTTCGAATTCCTTGTTCAAAGAGGCCCACTCTGATAGATTTTGTATAATATTTCGATATCTAATCATACAGGGCATTCAAGGAATAAGATCTAATATGAGATTAACAAGAATCAATTTTTTAAAATGTAAACCCCCCATTTTTCTCATTTCGTAGAATTTGGCATCAAAAATTAAGGTAACTTTGTATAAGGTTGTCTATACCTGAAGTTTTACGTTTCTGAAAATATTACCAATATAATATTTTTATATGGCGATTTTGCATTTAATCGTTACACACATAGATCTAGGATAGCCACGATCGTAATTTCAAATCATGGTAATGACACCTCGGTTAAATTATACAAACGAAGATTGTTTAAACTCATTCATTATTTATGGACAATGTGATAAAGTTATTTTAAGAACATGTGATACATTGCGACTTTTTATTCACGAAGAACAGTACAAAATAACCTGTATAACATCGCAGTGACCACCATGGAAGATTTTATCAGGAGAGTAGAAACAGTATTTGAAGACCTGCTCCCCCAGTCAATAAGAAGAGCCACCCATGAACAAAAGCTGCTTAGATGCGAAAAATGTCATAGAAGTTCAAGGACACCAATTCGAACATTTACTTGAATAGTTTTTTTGAAATTTTTATTTCCAATTAACGATATCAATATTTTCATTGTGAATAACTGGTTTATTTCTGTACACTTT
Organism: Cynegetis impunctata; assembly: GCA_030704885.1. Classification (NCBI taxonomy): domain Eukaryota; kingdom Metazoa; phylum Arthropoda; class Insecta; order Coleoptera; family Coccinellidae; genus Cynegetis; species Cynegetis impunctata. The sequence goes on along the minus strand of JARQZK010001483.1, from coordinate 60,634 downwards.
TCCTTCGCGGATCCAAAGTTCTTCCAGTTTTCTACAATTCGTCTAATAGTATTTGATGATAGTTTCTGTTTTTGAGGATATCGTGTCACAAGTGTATCACATGTTCTTGAAATAATGTAATCACAATGTCCATAAATAATAAATAAGTTTAAATTATCTTCGTTTGCATAATTTAACCGGGGTGCCTATGATTTTGAATGTCAAGAACGATCGTGGCTATTAGATGATTATATGGTAGATCTAATTGATTAACGATTACATGCAAAGTCGCCATATAAAAATATTATATTGGCAATATTTTGGAAACTCAAAATTTTAGGTATATAACCTCATACAAAGTTACCTTAATTTTTGATGCTAAATACCACAAAATGAGAAAAATTGGAGGTTTCCATTTGAAAAATTTGATTTTTGTCAGTTTTCTCAATCTCGTTTCAAATCTTTTTTTCTTGAATACCCTGTATGACTAGTTATCCAAATATTATTCAAAAGCTATTAAAGTAGGTTCTTTTCAACAAGGAATCCAAAGTAAGTAAAAAGGACTTGTGAACATAACTTTTTATTACTTCATCATTTTCAGATAAGAATATCTCGGAATCAGCACACAGTATCGAGTTTTATCAGTACCTTTTTGGTGTAAAATTAAATGATGTTTGAGTTCATATAAAATTTGTCCTAAAAAATTTAACCTCAAAAAAGTTATGTTCAGCGCCCTCTAGGAGAGACAGATATAAAAACAAATATACGCGATGCTGCAGTTCCAAAATATATTCGTACCATATTCCATTACAATTTTGCCAGTAGTTTCGACAAAATCGTAATAAATGTGTATAATTTGTTTGTTTTCAATACCCTATATCTTGAAAACGGATGCAGTGACGAAAATTTTTCATTGAGCAAACTAAACTTATTTCGCAGTATTCTATCTATCCTAACAACGGGGCTCCGTTATTACGAAACACCCTGTATATATATTATGTTTTTAGCCACTGCAAACTCAACACTTCATAAAACTCTTATATTTTTTTTATTTCATGCCATTTTTCCCACTGTTTTGTCCTACTTGTCTCTTTTCCACTGTCTGCTATTCTAGTCACCTTCACTTTCTGACTGGTAATTGGTCGTTCAATATCTGTAAGCGTTTCCACTCTTCCAGTTGCTTATGTTTAACGATTTCTGTATCAGTCTCATTTTCATCTATGCTGGTTAATGTCCACTAACTTTCTTCTCTTCTTGATAGGTCACTGGCTGTTGCGTCTAACATTAATTTTGTTACCTACTTCATAAAAACCTCTTCCATTTTTTTCATCTCCTGCAATCTTCTTTAAATTACTCCAGGTTTTTCCATTCCGAAATTTTTCATATTATTTTGACCAACATCGATCTGGGCCTTTTTTGCTTTTCACTGCATATTTTTCTCTCTTTAATTGTTCCCAACATGTTCATATATCGGTATTATATTCAGTTTTGCTTTGCTGTGTTCATTTCTAATTTTATTCCTCTTTTTCACTCATTTACCTCCTCTCAGGTATTTGATTTCTGCACTTTCCAATTCAGACTTCTCTATTTCTGTCAGTATTTATGTTTTATACACATACGTACGGATCGATATGTATACCGTCTGTGATTCTTTATTTTTTTCTGTTTTGTCAATGAATTCTTTTCTCAGAGCGTGGCGAACCTTATTATTGAAAGCTTTCAACCTTTAGCTCTCTGTTTGAAACGATGTGCGTGTTTTCGTTTTCAGCCGCGAGCACCATGATTTTAGATTGAGATATGTTCACCTTCATTTCATTTTCTGAGCACCTTGATCCACATACTCACATTCTCCTATAAATCTACTTCATAGCCTCATACAGGGACTGTCGTCTGTGAGGTGAATTTGGAAATTCTGATCCTACCAATATTTATCCGATGTAGAACTTCTTTATTTTGCAGTTTCAATCAATAGCGGGCTTAGACTTCTGCCCTCTTGATTTATGACTTCATATTTTTGTTCATCACTCAGTCTATTCTTCTGCTGTATAGGTGTTCTGTTAATCCCACTGTTTTATTGCTGACACTCCCATTTTCCAGAAATTGCCATATTTTTGCTATTGACACTCTGCCAAATGTGTTTTTACCTATATCTATGAATGCTGAATTGGCCTTTAGTTTTCCGATATTGTATGGTTTATAGTTTTCTTGATTGAGAACACATGCTCTTGCGTGTATCTTTCTCTAGGAAAACTACTCTGTACTTCTGAAAGTATTGTAATGGAGTGTTCAGAAGATAGGTACCCTTAATTACTTGCAGTGCTCAGATTACTGTATTTGAATGTTTCACAAACTCCTTGTGCTCTCTGTCATTTTAAAACTATCACACATTGATGAAACCTCTTCCATTTCCTTCACCATGCTGGAGGGAAAGGGGTCAATTTTGTTATTCAAAATGAGAACCCCTGTTTTTTATTACAGATTCATATTTTACGGAAAAAAACACAAAATCTTTGTACAAATAATTTTTTTCTATTCGTCACAAATGGCTCAGTAAACGAATTTGAATTCAAATTTAATTATAGAGCCAACTGTGAGGAAACGTATGAAATTGTCCGTACAAAACTTCTGAATATTTTGCGATAGGATACGAATCTGCAATAAAGAAAAGAGTTTCATATTTTAAATTTCAAAGTCAAGTCAAGTCACCTCGACTCAAAATCTGGATACCGCGATAAGATCGAAAATCTTATTAGATCTCTTCAGTGCAGCTCCTTTCTCTCGGAGTGAATAAACATATTTCTAATTTTTCTCAAAACCCATATCGCCTTACGCCAAAGATATTGGAAATAATCCACCATTTAAATCGAAAATGCAGATTTTCTTCGCGAGAAGAAATACTTCCTGACATGAAGATGTCTACTGGATCAAGAAAGAATTCTCCTAAAATACCATAAAATATTTTTCGAACGAAATCATAAATCGATTGAATGGTAGGAGATATCAATATTCAAATATTGAAAAATGAACTGTCCTTTTCTCTTCTACTATGAAAAATACGAAAGCATTAATTTGGCAAAACAAAATCATGCGGTTTTCTAACTTTCCGTGATCTTTTTGTTTCTTCTCAGCAGTTACGCCATCTACCGGCGAAATTGCAAACCTTGATACTATATATATATATATATATATATATATATATGTATATATATAAAATAAATATATATATATATATATATATATATATATATATATATATATATATATATATATATATATATATATATATATATATATATATATATATATATATATATATATATATATATATATATACCGGTAGGAGAGACGGACCACTGTTCATCATTCCAGATTTATTCAGCAGAGGACGCTTTCTCGATGATGTTAACTTTAGTTACATGGCATTATGCAATAGTAATCGGTTAGGACGTGTTAGAGCGAAAACTAAGTGAAAATTAACAATTTCTTAAAATTCTCGGGCCGTAAAATTTTAGGCTACTAGATTTGTGAAGATATTGTGACTCGTTGGGTAAGTAAAACGTATATATTTTTATGTTTCACATAATTAGTTGTCCAAATGATGTGTATAACCTAATAAACGTTTAGTTAACGTTACACGTGGTAAATATACAGTGGTCCTTCTCTCCTCTCAACTGAGGACAGATGGACCGCATGTGTGTAGGATAGATAGTCCATTATGTGATATTATTTTTCAGTTTGCTGAGATGCCTGTGTATACAAAAGAAAACAAGTTGCTCATCCCATAGGCTTATTGGACAGAGGAAAATTTGAAAGAAGTAATTGGAGCAGTGATACGTTGACCAAAATGATAATATTTTGCTGTGTTTGCCGCCACATACTACACATTGTTTACATAAGTTGGATCGTGCGTTTTTCAAATCCCTAAAGACGCATTATTATAATACTTGCAATCGTTTTTTGAAATCGGACGCCTCTTGTAAACTAACTAAGCTGCAATTTGGAAAATTACTAGGAAAGAATATGGCAGCGACCGTAGAGAATGCAGTATCAGCATTTTTTTCCACTGGAATAGTCCCATTCCATCCTAATATGCTTCTGGATTAAGCCTTCATTCACAATCCGTTGTCCAATGCTGCAGAAAGGATTCTGCAGGATATAGAACTCGTGAATAGAAAGACCGTTGATCCAGCAAAAGTATGCACATCTAAGGAAAACGCTGAAGAATGACGAACCTTTCAACAGGAAACACCTGGAATGCTATATCGTCCATAACCGAAAGTGTTTTGAAGGTGAGAAAATGTGCCAAGGGAGTATGATATATACTGAATTCAGTTGAGAATGTTGAAAATAAGTAGGAAATGATCTAATCTAAGCAAGAAACAGTAAGTACAAAGAAAAAATTCAGAAGAAGAAAAAAACTTGTAGAGCACTTTTGGCAACGATTCAGGAGAAGAAGATGAACAAGCTGTTTCTGATGACGAAAATGAAACTGAAGATGAACTAGAAGACTATGAAAATTAGTGCGCTGTCTGAAAAAAGATTACAGACTCACAAAAAAAAGATGACTGCATTAAGTGCCTGATATGTGGTTGATGGCTGCAAGAGGGGTGTACATCCTTCTTGAATTTGTGTGTCTTGTGTGGCAAACACAGTGCCAACGAAAAATACAGATGAATGAATGGTTGTGCATCTCTCCTCGAACGTTCTCTCCTACACTGTAGAGGAGAGATGGACTTTCGTAGAGTTGTAGTTTTAAATTTGTTTTCTATCAAATGCGATAGATAATTAGTTTTGTCTCTGTGAAAAAATGATTCTTAAGGATTTTTCCTTCTTGAGGTTATTTTTGCATTCACGTAACTTCCATTAATGAAGAGATATATTTGTGTTATTAAGATGTGGTCCATCTCTCCTCCACTTATCCTATGTATATATAAGTATATATATATATATATATATATATATATATATATATATATATATATATATATATATATATATATATATATATATATATATATATATATATATATATATATATGTATATATAATTCCTTATAATATGCTCATGTCATGATAATAAAACAAATCTATTTCAGATAACCTGATCTAGAAGGAAATTAGCGAGTTCTCATTTGAAAGAATCGGGTATAAATACTAATAGGCTTGCGTGGTGGAGAATCCGGGAATATAAACGATTTCATGAAACGATTTCATGAAAACTCCCAATAATTACTTACTAATTATCTTTTTTTTGTTGCAGAAGTTAGCAGACAATTTAAAATTCTACGAATTACCTCCTAAGGGTATTTCCCTGCCGTCGCTCTTGGCAAAAATTTGTCGAAGTGATTTTCTCAGAGATTTCTGTACAACGGTTTACCACATTATTATTAACGGTGGAAATTCTGGAGAGTTCAACAAGGTAATGATTCAAAAGTAACAAAATAATAATGGTTCAAGAGTAACAATATCATCAATACAATAAACAAAAATTAATATATGCTACAATATTGTCTTTCCATCATACCTGTCGGATTCTTATACGAGTAGATTTTGATTATTGTGAAGCTTATTAATGAGGATTTCCAAAGAAGCTGATATCGGCTAACCCACTCTGACAAAATCGACATGAGTTGTAAAACTTACTTACGTTAAAAGACCATCAATATTTCATGAATAAATTGAATGAGTATCAAAGAAACCAACATGGTCAAATCGAAAAAATACTTCTTCAAAATTTTATTAAAAAAAAGTGAATTAATTGCTTTTGGCCACGAAGTGACATTGCATCAATTTTTTGGTTTATACTCAATAGTTCTTGATATACTGAATAATGGATCTACATACATCGATGAAGTAGTATTATCATTAATTTCTTTGATTTTCTGAGGAGATTCTCCCTTCAACTGATGTTTTTTTATATTCCCTTAACAAAATTTCAGAATGTGTAATGCTTATAAGGAAAAATAGCAAAAGTATATGGCTAGAGTCAATCATAAATAGCAATAATTGAATAAGTGAAATAATTCAATTATAAATTATGTTTGTAGAGTTTTCAAAAAAAGGCAATTTCATGCGTTTGAATCATATTTTCAAATATCAAAGACATTACAATAATGAATATTTCTGCAGTACACAACCTTTTGTGTGTAGCAAATTCGAACTGCAGTGATCAAAAAGTGAATTGAAAGCTCTATCAGGCCGAAATCACAAAGATGAATACTGGAAGCCACATTTTACCTAACTATTTCAGAAGAAAGCAAAGTACTTTCAAAAAATCATTACAGTTCCAGTAGATATCACTTATACGTTCTTATCATGGTATGATAATAGCAACTAATATTTCCTTAAGCTTATTACTGCTCAAAAATTCACACAATTTTCAGAAAATGCTGCCTTTGATCATAAAATTTGTTCCAAGTGTCTCTATCAAACAGCCTCTACATTATGCTCAGGCTATCTCATCAGGTAATTTAGTATTATATTTGTTTTTTATATAGTATACTTACAAGAATTATAACAGTACTTCAATATGAAGAGTAGTAAACTAATGTGTCAATATTATATATACATATATGACATCAATTTTGTATAATATATCGAACTGTGTTTTGGTGAACTACATGCTGAAATTATCAACTGTTTCTTCACCACTTGGACTATGGTTAGAAAGACTACATAAAGGGATTAACTCTTCTCTAATACTCCTAAAAAATTGCTGTTTTATATACCTTTCAATGATTTCAAATAAGTTATATCAATCATTATACATATTCAAGAAAGCACTGTCTTTCAGTTTTGTTTTCATAAAAATCTGTTGAATTATCGTTTCGAACATGATGAAGAAGATATTGCACCTACTTCAAATATAGGAAGAAAGCGGATTTTTGGAAATTGGCTATTCAGTTAATGATAATCATGCTGCATATTCATTTCCAACGAATCTTAATTTTGTATATACCTATTACTCAAAATAATTACTCGACATACTATTCAAAATAATCCAATGGAGTTAGTCCGTTTGTGCAATTCGAAAATAATAAAACTGTCTTATCACATAGTCAAAACTGAGAATAATTTCGACAGAAAGTTGAAGTACTAGTCCTTAAATATCTGCAGAAAATATATAAAACCAATATAAATGCCTCATTTATATACATTCCAATCAACCATCAGTTAATAACCCGAAAACTTTTAATATGGAAAGAAAATAAGCAATGATAAAATATTGAAAAATATTTGTCCATAGCGTGTAACGCGTGTCGGGTTATTATAATTTATCTTAGAAAAGTGGATCTTGCGCTAATGTTATATTTATGATAATTTTCCAGGAAAGTTCGGAAAATTTGATTTAGGTATCCAATCAAATTTGAGGAAATATAAAGCAATACAACCTCCAGATTATGAAGTAAGAAATATCACCGTTCCAGTTGCCATTTTTTATAGCCAAGGTGATACACTTGTATATAAAAGGGTGAGTTTCATCTGTTTAAGCCTCTGCTACGTTTGTTGTATCAGGAAATTTTTGATTGAATCTGTATATATATATATATATATATATATATATATATATATATATATATATATATATATATATATATATATATATATATATATATATATATATATATATATATATATATATATATATATATATATATATATATATATATATATATATATATATATATATATATATATATAGACGAGCGGCGTACTCCCAAAATTATGACACCTACCCATAACTTTTTGGTAACCGACAAATTTTGGTACCAAAATGTTCGTTGCAAAAATATGCATAATTTTCTTTATAAAGTTTTTCGATTGGAGTGGGGAAACATTGTGTTTTTCTTCGAAATTAATACGAGTGCGGATTACGATTCAACTCGCTGTCAATTTTTTTCACTTTTATATATTGAAATTAAACTTTTACGGTTTGATTGCGATATTAAGCACTTTTAAAAAATGTTCAGATTGATAACCAAAATTGACCTGTTTTGATGTTACGTAGCTATATATAATTATTTAACGAATAATCGGGTTTTTATTTTCGTCGAATAAAAGAGTCGAAGAAATTTTCAAAATGATGCTTACAATTAATAAGGTTTCAATTAATATAGTTTTAAGAAGTTTTTGGCAAAATTGCAATAACTTGTGTTGCAAAGAACGAAATCTATAGCACTTCGAATATACTAAGCGCGATTATCGTTTGAACGTACACTCGATATTGAATATCCTCTCACTATCTATCGCTATTAATAAATAAAATTTTTATGTAACTATCTTCTTTAAAAAGTGGATGAATGTTCTAAACAAATTTTACAGACCTTTATTATCATAAATTTCTATTATTTTTTTACATTTTTTTTATATGTTTTGTATAATAAAGTTATAGAAAAGTAATATATACAAAGGTAAAGAAAAATAATATCATTTATTTGTTAAGAAAATTCATTATTTAGCTCTGGATCATCACATGCATTTTCATCGCATTGGTTTTTACTCATATTGCAACATGATTCAGAACAAGAGCATATATCAGAACAGTCTAATTCAGGTGCAAAACATGGGCACACAATGTTTGTACAGGGTTTATTTCTGCTCTTGTATGAACAAAAATATTTTAGCAGATATTCCATCGCGGTATTTCCTTCGAAATAATGTGGAAGTAACACTTCATCATTCAATATGGTTTTATACAGGGACTGTAACTCCTTTATTAAATCAAAGAAGATACATACCAATACATATTTTGGCTAACAAACTTGGTTCAAGCATCACTTCTACCTCTTCACGCTATAAGTGGATGTGATACTACTTCCAGTTTCTTCTCCAATGGAAAGCAAAAAGCGTACGCTGCTTTGCAAAAAACGAGTGAGAATGATTTACGAACTTTTTCAAATTTGACAAATTTACAGATACAGCAAGCTATAAAGCTTGTTAGTAATTTCCTAGCTTCAGCATATGACCCCTCAAAAAAATCAAAAGCTGATAGGTATTGTGTACATTCTCTTAGAACTTATTTAGCCATTGAAAAAAATACTCCTATAGATAAACTGCCGCCGTCGGAATCAGCATTAAAATAACATATTTCAAGATCTATGTAGCAAAATCAGAAATGATATCTTTTGAAGTAACGAACTATGGTTGGATTCAACAAGATGAAGTGTTACTTCCAAATTATTTCGAAGGTAATACCGCGATGGAATATCTGCTAAAATAATTTTGTTCCTGCAAGAGCAGAAATAAACCCTGTACAAACATTGTGTGCCCATGTTTTGCATCTGAATTAGACTGTTGTGATATATGCTCTTGTTCTGAATCATGTTGCAATATGAGTAAAAACCAATGCGATGAAAATGCATGTGATGATCCAGAGCTAAATAATGAATTTTATTAACAAATAAATGATATTATTTTTCTTTACCTTTGTATACTTACATTACTTTTCAATAACTTTAGTATACAAAAAATATAAAAAAATGTGAAAAAATAATAAAAATTTATGATAATAAAGGTCTGTAAAATTTATTTAAAACATTCATCCACTTTTTAAAGAAGATAATTACATAAAAATTTGATTTATTAATAGCCATAGATAGTGAGAGGATATTTAATAGCGATTGTACATTCAAACCATACTCGCGCGCAGTATATTCGAAGTGCTATAGATTTCGTTCTTTGCAACACAAGTTCTTGCAATTTTGCCAAAAACTTCTTAAAACTATATCAATTAAAACCTTATTAATTGTAAGCATTATTTTAGAAATTTCTTCGACTCTTTTATTAGACGAAGATGAAAACCCGATTATTCGTTACATAATTATATATAGTTACGTAACATCAAAACAGGTCAACTTTGGTTAACAATCTAAACATTTTTTGAAAGTGCTTAATATCACAATCAAACCGTAGAAGTTTCATTTCAATACATAGACGTGGAAAAAATTAACCGCGAGTTGAATCTTAATCCGCGCGCGTATTACTTTCGAAAAAAAAAACCAGCTTTTCTCATAAAACACAATGTTCCCCCACTCCAATCGAAAAATTTTATTGAGAAAAGTTGTGCATATTTTTGCAAAGAACATTTTGGTACCAAAATTTGTCGGTTACCAAAGAGTTATGGGTTCTTCATTAACGAGAGCTATTTTTTGGGGTACGCTCGCCTAATATATATTTATACAGGGTGATTCATTAAGGGTGGCGACCGGCCGTATCTCGGAAACCGTATGTTCTAGAATTTGGGCAAAAAAATTCTTATGTGCAAATCTGCCCTAAAAAATGATTAAAAATGTTTTTGAGTCCATAGTTTTCCGCTAGGTGGCGCAAACTATCATTTATAAAATATAATTGAATTTTTTACGGAATATTCCCCAATTTAGGCATTTGAAATTTCTCAAAAAAAATCATAAATAGAGCTAGGTGTTACATAACGCCCTCTAGTTGCCGATTGCAAAATTAAAAGTGTTTTTGTTATTTGTAACTGAAATCTACATTCAATACTCTTTGCATAGAGTCTACGTTTTCGAAAATCGGTTCATGCATTATGGAGTTACAGTCTTTTTTATGTCAAAGAAAGAGAAATTCCCCCACCATTTCAGAATAGGTAATATAAGTTGTGGAATTAGGACAGTAGTTTCTAAATTTTATATTTTTTACCAGCCTAAATTGGGGAATATTTCGTAAAAATTCCAATTATATTTTATAAGTGGTAGATTGCGCCACCTAGCGGAAAACAATGGACACAAAAATATTTTTAATCATTTTCTTAGGGCAGATTTGCATATAAGAATTTTTTTCCCCAAATTCTAGGACATACGGTTTCAGAAATACGGCCAGTCGCCACCCTTAATGAATCACCCTATGTATATATATATATATATATATATATATATATATATATATATATATATATATATATATATATATATATATATATATATATATATATATATATTTTATTTATATATATATATATATATATATATAATAAATATATATAAATATATATATATATATATATATAATATAAATATATATATATATATATATATATATATATATATATATATATATATATATATATATATATATATATATATATATATATAGGGTGAGTCAGTTTTTTGTAGCAGCACTTTGACATCTTGTGAAAGACATTTTTTTATGTAAAAAATCTCATATAAACATATAAGCTCAGGAGCTTCGTTTCTGATATACAGGGTGCCAAAGTTTTATATTTTTCTTTTTTTTCTATGTTTCTTCCTATAATTCTCAAAATAAGTGAATGAAATTTGGCACACCTATTTCACTTCAATAGCTCAGTATTTTGGGCTACTCAGCATTTTTGAATACCTACAGGGTGATACACTTTTGTGGGTCGTACCCAATTCAACCCTCTTGAACTTTTATGCGTGCCGCCTCTGCTTCCAATGAAACATCAATTTTAATTATCTCTTTAATTTGGATACTTTTCGATTTCCAATACCTACAGGGTGATACACTTTTGGGGTCGTACCCAATTGAATCCAGTGAATAGAGGAGGATTACCTGACAAACCGTCCGGTAGTTCTGAGTTTTAGTTATGGTGTCTAGGATGGTGAGTTAGTGGGTATTTGAAATGCAAAATTGCACAATTTTTTCCGCTCCGCGTCCGCCGCCACATAAAATGAACCGAAAAAAAACTGCACTCTCTTTAGATTAAGAGCTAATAACTGAATATCGCATATTTAGCTCGCTGATAACAATTCACGCGAACAAAATCACAATTGCGGTGATTGATTAATCTTGGTAATGTGAAAGCTTCGCCAAATATGAAACAAAATGTCTCATGACGATCAAATTGATTAAAAGAAATATAAAAACAACAAGAGATCGATAAAAAACGACGAGCATTTTGAAAATGTTTTATATTTTAAATCACAAATACCCAGCACAAATATAACATGATGACTAGAAAGGAAATGAAAATAAATTAATAAGGTAGACGCTGATACGTATAGAGTTATTTTGAATAGGAAGAATATTTTCAGTAAGCAATAAAGGTCTATCAGTAAAACAAAACTTTTCATTTTAGCTATTTTTTATGGCTTTAACAGTTATAGTTATAAATAACCTGATATGTTTTAACGTTTTTGATGAAGTTTAGCGAATTCAATCACGAGCTCATAGACACCATATGGTAACACACGTCCTGACACAGTTGACAATCTTTTGGTATACTTACATGCCTTTTAACATTCCTGGCGGAATAACTCACATCAAATTTCTCTCTCACCAAAAATCTCTCTTACTCTCCCAAGAATCATTTAATATATTGAATAAATGCGATCAAAAAGTGAATTTTCAACGCTAGTTGGGCGAAACAAACATTAGTATTGTAATTCATTATGAGTAATATATAAGGCTAAGTTCTAAGTGTAAATAATGTGTCTACCTTGCCCCCCAAGGGAACCGTCGGTATATATATATATATATATATATATATATATATATATATATATATATATATATATATATATATATATCTATCTTGTATATATTATCAATATTAGAATCACAAATTTCAGGAGAAGGACTTAGTACCTTGAGTTTTTTATAATATATCATATTCCCAATACACGATCACTATATGGAATGATATCCTATATATAAAAATGTACTCATATTCTGATTAATTCGCCGAGAAATTTACTAAGACTATAAAATAATAACTACTCTGGAACATATTAGCTGATATTCAGGAACACAAAAACATAATAATGTTTCATCGAGCATCTTTTCATGGAATTGCAGGAGTAGAGGTATTTTTGGTAAGAGAATCGCAGCGAAGGAAAGGGGCAATATCCAAGTTAAGCCAGAAGTGGGTCAGAACTATTTAGATAGGCTGATCGAAATTGTTAATATGTACCAGAAGACTGTGTTTTCCATCAAGACAATCAGACCTTGAAGATCAGTATTATGAAAATTAACTGAAGTTAACTCTGTGGTCTATTGAATATTGGAAGTAAACATTAAATATTCACAGCTACGACATGTTTGAGAATTGAAACTCTGAGTTTAACGATTTTCACATATAATGTGAAAATCGACAATTGATTTTCATCGAGTAACAGCCTCATCAAGAGAATAGTGCAGAAAGTACTGAATTCGCACTGTGAAAATTTTCAAAGTGAATATATAAGTAGCGACGCACAACTGTTGATGATAGTACATTGAAGTTTATGACATTGAAAGAAAAAGCGAAGGTTTTACCTAATCTACAGTATATTCACCTTCATGAAGTGTGAGTTGAAATGTTATTGTATTAATTCCTGACGATTTGAAAAAAAATGGATATTAGATTTGATTTCCAGTGAATTCAAACTCAAAAAACTATCAACTAGATTTAGTTTATGAATATTCAAGTAACAAATTCACTGTAACACTGAAAATTTATCAACCCAGGTTTTCCTAATATTATGGCGGAAATTAAATTCAAATTAAAGTTGCTCATTCAAGTACTTCCCTTTATTTATCAATATATGTGGCTCTCGTTCAAATTTCACTTGTGACGAAATAGTCTCAATAGTAGACTCGTGACTATTAAATGGATAAATACCTAAGAGTAGTCTCAGAGACAAGCACATGCAATCATAAGAGACTGCTACTGTTAGTTGTGGACATGTCTATTCTTGCTTTAGTGACTGAGAGTTAAGTCACCCGTCATTCTCAAAGGTTGTACAGGATGAAAGAGAGTGGACAAATCATTAATTGTTGATGTTAATCCAAAGCACGAAGCATGCATTATACAGGAATCGCGATAAAAATGAGTATGTTCAAAGAATTTAGAACATTTCGTGTCGACTAGAGAGTTAACTCGTCTGCATGTAATTTTGTCGTAAAATGTTTATTTAATTTTTTTTTCCGAATCGAATCGCGCCAGGATTTATCTTTTATGAGTGCATATAAAACTGTGAGAAAGCGGAAAATGAAAAAAAAAGAATATTGTGTGAGAAAATGGGTACCTACATCGTAGCTTGTTCAAAATTCGTAAATGAATCGTGGTTGGAAGATGCACAACAGTTGAGAAAATGCTAATTTTTCATTGTGATGTCTGTATAATTCATGTTCCACGACAATAAATAGTACAAATAAAGGGTATTAACTACAATACCACATGATCAATTCAATCTTTTTCAACTTGTGCAACTTTTATCTCATTTAGTTTTAATCTTCATTTATTGTCAAAAGGAATAAGAATTAATCAAAATATTGATTCATCTCCGACATAAATCTTCCAGGAATGATTGTAGATTTGATACTGATACTAAGTCTCTAGAACTGGAATGGACATATCCACTTGTGACGGTTGCAGTCGCTGATGAATGCACGTGCTTGTCACTGACACTGCTCTCGGGCCTTTATCCATTATACACAACATATTGATATATAGAATTATTGCGAAAGTTCAGCTACGGAGTACTTTAATGCACATTTTTAATTTGAAATTAATCACCTCCATGTTATTAAAGAAAATTGCGCAGGTAAGTTAATTCTCAGTGTTCCAAAGAACTATTGATTCCAATATATATTCATAAATAAAGTCTTAATGATAATATTATATCTTAAAGTATGAGTTCATTACAAATTGAATCCAATAACCAGATAAAATTTTTCAAATCTACTATATATATATATATATATATATATATATATATATATATATATATATATATATATAAAATCCTAGGACACACATTTCTTCAAAAGCTTCAGGTTCTCGGCAAGGAAAGGGGGGCAGTTATTAAAATCGACTTATCGTCAACTGAATTCTATATTTCGGATCAATATGCGGTCCTTCCTCAGGAATTACTGAAAACCAAATTGAAATTTATACTTAGAGAACAAAATGTTTGACACTAACCTACATATGACAAAGTCAATAAATTAATAAAAACGACATACAGAAAATTAGTTATAAGCTACCAACGAGGCTACCAACGGAAGTTACAATAAAATTTTTTCAAATATGGAAACGCGCGAGCAAGACAGTCAAACGTAAGTTAGTAATCATAGGTTAAGTACACAAAACATCAGAATAGGTGTAAAACAATACAAACGTCAAGCTTGATTGGTACCAGAAGAAGACTGCTTCAGGAAGATATATCCACTATAGATCAAATCACAGTTGGAAAGTCAAAATCAACCTTATAAAGAGGATGATACACAGAGTTAGGTCTATTTGTCATTCCGATTATGTTAATTCATCTGAATCCAGATTTTTCCATATATATTTCGACGATGGGTATTCAAGATCATTTCTTATTTAAGTGTTTTCACGATGTCGCACCTATGAGAGCTCTCAACTTGTCTGTCAATAACACGATAGTGAATTAAGCTACATCCGTAAATATCTTCTGTCATTGGATTGATTGCTTGATGGTTCGAATTGCCGAGACCGTTGACTCCTTTATTTCATGATTGTTGACGTTTGTATTGTTTCACGTCTGCTCTGATGGTCTGTGTACTTAACCTATGATTACCTACTTACTTTTGACTGTCTCGCTCACGCGTTTGCATATTTCAAAAAATGTTATTGTAACATTCGTTGGTTGCTTATAACTAATTTTCTGTATGTCGTTTCTGTTAATTTATTGACTTTGTCATATGTAAGTTAGTGTCAAACTTTTTATTCTTTAAGTAAAAATTTCAATTTGGTTTTTCAGTAATTCCTGAGGAAGGACCGCATATTGGGTCCGAAATATAGAATTTTGTTGACGATTAGTCGATACTGATGTCTGTGTCTGGGGCTCAATTCTTATGACAAACTTAATGGTGTAACTCGCATATCGATATCTGTCATCGTTTCTGAACTACTGCATGTTTTTCGAAAAGGTTCGTTTTCGCTATGTTGCTGTAATTTTCTTCCTATCGAAAATTATTTTTTCTATGATTTAATTTACAGAGCACGTTTTTACGCTGAATTGAATGATTGAAGAATATTTTTTTTCGAATCGTATATCAATAGTAATTAACGAAAACATAATTTTTTTGAACTAGAAAAACTGTATACTCCTGCATATTTCAATAGACGTAGAAATTACCATTCCAAAAATGTAGAGTCATGTTTTTTGAAATGGTGAGCGTTTAGGCTTTTTCATGAAGATTTTGAAACGCACAATTCGGACAAGTAGGTTTGGACGACGCGGCGATAGAACAGAAATTAAAATTTTGCTGGTAGCTGTGTAATTTTGATTTAAGTAGTGAAGACGTTCCTCAATTCGTGGTTTTTGTTCAAGAGGTGCCGCCTGTGTGTGAGAAAAGCACTTGTATAGAAATATTCAGTTCTTGTTTGCCCTTTATTATTATTATCATTATTGTTGATATTTTATTTATTAGTAGAATATATATTATGAACCGTTATCAGTTTTATTAAAACTATAAGTTTGAATAACTGCTGTGAACAACTTTCTTGACAATAATTGATAGCTGCTAGTGAACACTTGCTTTCTGTTTTATCGCCACGCCGCTCAAAGCCTACTTGTTTAAACTGTGAGTTTCAAAGTCTACATGAAAACACCTAAAACCTCCGCGTTTTAGGTGACTTTAGCAAACAAAACAACAAGTGTACTACATTTTTGAAATGATTTCAAGTTTTATTAAAATATGCAGGAATAACAGATTTTCTCATTCAAACAGATGATTATTCCGTTAATAAGTATTGATATATAATTTGAAATGATAAAATTCTTACATTCAGTTCGAAATGTTTCATAGAAACGAAGAATTTTTGAAAGGAAAAAAGTTACAGCAACTTATTGAACATGAACATTTTCGAGAAACATGCTGTAATTCAGAAATGATGATAGATACCGATATGTGATTTTCACCATTAAGTTCATCATGCAAATTCAACGTCAGACACAAGCATCAGTTTTTATTCATCTAGCTTGAAAACAGTATTTTTCCTTTAGAAGTATCCAATTTGGCCCAAACTATACATCACGTACGATATCAACTGAAACTGATTGGGCATATTTTGTAAGGGAATATGGAATAAAATATTTATATTAAAACAATGGTTAAAAATAACAATATTCACGCGTCATGCGTTATTGCTTATAATAAATGTGTAAATTGTTATTTTTAACCATTGTTTTAATATGTTTATTAATTTACACCAAGTATCGGCTCAATCAATCCAAAAAATAAAATATTTCTAAGATTCGATCATTGAGCTTAAGTTAATAAGAAATGCGTGTTGAGGGAAAATGATTGATTTTAGCACTTGAATTTCAGGTCAGATTATTATATGCAGCATGAAATTTTTAGATAATAATAATGATGAGTTTTGTTTATTTCATGTTATTAATGTATCGGACACGTAAAATGAGACATAATAAAGTAAAAATACATCTAAGAAACCAGATAGTTCCCATTACATACCAATGTCACAGTCATAAACGATTTTTTGAAAGATATAAGGCTCAATATTCAATATCATTTCATTTAAATATCTCCTGAAAGACTCAGATCCATTTTTCTCTATACTGAGGGAGAGGCAGTTGAATGGCCTTAACGCGGTATACAATTTTTTTTTCTCTGTTGAAGTCAAACGATGTGTAGGGTAGAAATATATATTAACTCTCCATGTGTTATTTTTCTTCCATTTATCAAATTTATATACATAAACAGATATGGCAAATATGTTGTTCGATTTGAAGGTTCCATGTCAAGATTCACGAAACTTCATCTTGAAGATCACACTAATCGTGAGTTTATGTATAATAAAAACACGATCGGTCCCCGAAAAAAGTTCCATAGCTCAGAAGAGTCTAAAAATTCAAATAATTGATGATATTCGGTATATTTAAATGAAAATGATGCACATAAGGAAAACACGACTGAGCCTAATCTAATATGAATGATTCCAGCTGTATCAAGTTCGATTTGCCTGTTGAAAATAATACTGTATTTGTTTTTCCCAGATGGTTCACATGTTGATTCTAGGTAAACCATCTTTGTACTGTTTTTGCTAATAACTTCAGTCTATACGAAATTGAGTTCATATTTTATGCTATAGAAGGATCATCTGCATTTATAAATGTTTCTATCGTCTGATAAGAGATAAACTGTGGCAGATCCTCAACATATGTAGATCGCGAACAGAAGGGGTCGCAAAATAATTCCTTGCAGTACCTCCATAAGAACGTTGATCTCTGAGTATGTGAATTGTGAAAATTTAACTCAGAATATTACCTTTAGCTTCCGGTTTGTAAGATAAATTTCTACAAGCCTGGAGGGTGTGTCCCTTGTACTATACATTTGGAGTTATGTAAGAAAAGCCTGTTATGCATGCAATCAGAAGCATTTGATTGATCAATAAAGAGGCCCACCGAAAAAATACTTCTTTCAAGCGCCAGAAGAATTTTTTGAATCAGCTGAAACATTGTTGGTTTTTCCTTCAAAAAGGAATGTGGATAATTTGACAGGATTTTGAAATTTCATATCTAATTCGATGATATTTTTTTGTATCTTCTCGCAAAAGGAGTAATAAGACTTATCGGTTATTTCATGAGCATTTCTTCTTGCACACAGAAATTTGATAACAGATATTCTGAGTCTATCAGAAAAGACCCCAACCAGTATCATATATAATCCTTTCTATAAGAATAGAACATTATACTGCAATAAACTTAATATTAATTGTTCAGTACAAAGAAGCTTTCTATTGTTCATGGTTAAGCTTGTCAGCCCATAATATACTTTGTTTTATTTTGATATGTTTTCGAAATCACTCTGCTATACTTCAAACTAAATTAGAAGCTTCATAAAAGAAATTATGTTATAGTCTTGGACCTGAAACAATCGCAAAACACTGTGTGGTAGTAAAGAAATAGCTTGTTAAGTACCCTACTTGTGGTAGTTCGTTACAGATATTTCGGAAAATTTTACCTCTCAAAAATACTCATAATCGCATTCGATGTTCATTAGGAATGGAGAAAAATTATACTCTTCATTTTCAAGCCTCTATGAATCACTAGTTGAAAACAACTATCTTTTAACCGAACAAAACTTGCTGGATGTACTGTGATGATCTTTATTTTGAACATCATACTGCAATATCACAAAGACTCTATCGCAGTGAGCTGCATTAGAGAAGCAGGTTTTCATTACGTATCCGAAATTTATTCATTGAATTATGATTTTTGTCCCAAATCTAAAAAAAAGATTTCGCTCTCTATCGTGAAAACAATATTTATTTCCTCCTCGGGGGGGTCAACCCCCCAACCAATTTATATCGAAATAAATAACATCCAAGATATGATACGAAACTACATACCTACAAAGTTTCAACCCAATGATCCCAAAATGCCGCCTTCTATCGTATAAACACGATTTATTTCCTCCCCGGGTGGGTCAACCCACCATGCAATTTGAACCAAATTCAATCCCAAAAAAGATATCACACGAAACTGCCTATTACAAACTTTCAATCCAATTGCTTCAAAATTGCTTCCTTTATCGTGTGAACAAATACATAAGCACATACAGACATATATATGAACATACATACAGGGTGGGCCATCCATAACTTTCCACCCCGAATTTTGAGTTTTGGGATGGAATTACGAAGAAACGCTTAGACAGTTCAAATTTTGTTGAAAAGGGGAAAAATAATGGTGTTCGAATGAGTTTGATATCACTACCCCTCTAGCCGCAACCACTAACAGCTCTCATTTTTGAATAGGAAAAAGGGGTCGAGCAGCACCTTGTTGAAAAGGCAATTCAATCTCCTGCATGAGTGTATTTTTTTTCATCGCTTTATTATTATACAGAGTGACTCAGTATAGCATTAACCACCCCAAGTTTTGAGCTTTGGGATGGAATAACGAAAAAACGCTCAGACAGGTCAAATTTTGTTGAAAAGGGGACAAATAAGGGTGTTCAAATGAGTTTGATATCACTACCCCTCTAGCCGCAACCCCTTACAGCTCTCATTTTTGAATAGGAAAAAAGGGTCGAGCAGCAACTTGTTGGAAAGGCAATTCAACTTCCTGCATGAGCAAATTTTTGCAATTTCTCGATCACTACGCGTATGCCAAACACATGTTGAAAATGCTGGAACCGAGACAATAACTGAAAACGTGAAAACAATAATATTTCCAAAGTAAATCGTGCGCTTTCGTTTAAATCAAAATAATTGCTGTTAGGGTAGCGGCTAGAGGGGTAGTGATATCGAATTCATTTTTTGATCCGTCCGAGCGTTTTTTCCATCTCAAAGATCTAAATTAGGCGTGTGAAAGTTATTGATGCAATACTGAGTCACTCTGTATAATAATAAAGCGATGAAAAAAAAATTCATGCAGAAAATTGAATTGCCTTTCCAACAAGGTGCTGCTCGACCCCTTTTCCCTATTCAAAAATGACAGCTGTTGGGAGTTGCAGCTAGAGTGGTAGTGATATCAAACTCATTTGAACACCCTTATTTGTCCCCCTTTCAACAAAATTTGACCTGTCTGAGCGTTTTCTCGTTATTCCATCCCAAAGCTCAAAATTCCGGCTGGAATAGTATGAATCACCCTGTATATATATATATATATATATATATATATATATATATATTTATATATATATATATATATATATATATATATATATATATATATATATATATACATAAACTGTCTCATAATGCTACTATACTAGTGCAAATTGTTCAGTAAGATTTTAATCAACAATCATAAGTTTGAGTCAACAAAAAATTTATTTATAGAGCTATTCCAGCCAGGTGCAGTTCAAATAGAATTTAGAAAAAAAATGTGAAAATTGATGTATCATCACAATCTATAAACTGAAGTCTAATGCAAAAACATATAGAGTAGAATGCATAAATTCTCAGAAAAAAAGTTGCAGTGCTCAGTCACTTCCATCGCATAGTTTCAGATTTTTGTCCATACAAATTCTTAACCGCCTAAGTCAAATTGGAAAGAGATGAGCAATGTCAGAAAATAGCTTGAAATTGTAACATACAAATTGCTGCGATGGAAGAAACCAATTGGAACTCCAAATGGGCGCTCTTCTTGTATCAACCCAATTCACATACCGTATTACAAATCCTCAAACTTAAGCAGCAGATGCTGTGGTGCTGCGCAAAACTTCAAAAACTAGAAAAACTAAGAAATCTCCCAAATTGAAAAGCAGCTGGTTAAAAAAAAGCCAATTTATACTGCCAAGAAGCACTTTATTAGCATCATGTGAATCCAATTATAAATTTTTAAGACTAAATTAATTTGGAGGACGATCGTAGGAATAAAAATCCCCCAAAAACCGGTATTCATATCTCCACACACCCACGTATAAGCCCTGGTTGGCTGAATTGTTGTTCGCAATTGACATCCACATCTTATGCCAACG
The DNA here is from genome assembly GCA_030704885.1 of Cynegetis impunctata. NCBI lineage: Eukaryota > Metazoa > Arthropoda > Insecta > Coleoptera > Coccinellidae > Cynegetis > Cynegetis impunctata. The sequence goes on along the minus strand of JARQZK010001483.1, from coordinate 39,259 downwards.
GTTTAAAAAAATATCCGCTCATGCACCTCCTCCCGACTCAAAGCTTGAATATGTGAAAACGTTGTTTGTATTTACCCAAATTGTGATAGTTTTTTAACAATTATGTATTTCAGGATGTGGAAGAAACGTGCGAGGTTTTATCGAATTGCGTCAAGAAGTTCCTCATGCCTAATCCAAAATGGACCCATCTCGATTTCATTTTCGCTGTTAATGGTAGAAAAATGTTACATGAACCAATGCTCAACATTTTGAAAAAATTTGATGATAAGATCTAATTATAACTCACATGAATAAATACATATAATACCAATATAGTTCAAAATTCTCATAATATGACTTTTTCCAGATAGAGATAGTATTTAAATTATTGAATGAAGTTTTCCGTATAGGAAAAATTGATGATTATTTTAGAGCCCCAAAACAAAATTTTTGACAATAAAACTTGAATATGTCAAAAACGGTAAGACTTAGGTATAGGACATGATACAGAAAGTCCACCTGGAATATTATGTAGAATCGAAATCCGTAACAATATATAGGATGTTCTAGTTCAAATAATTAAATTGACACTTACCTTCGGTATAACCGGAAGTGATATTAACTTAAAACTATTTTATCCGATCTGCCCCCCTCCACCTAGGTATATTGCCAAATTTTCAAAATTCTCATATGGATACGTTTCTGTATGTATACAAATCGATTTGGTTCCTGGTGGAATACACTGTATAGTGCAGGAATTCGAAAATGTAATCGATATTCCACAAAAAACCGAATTTGAGATGTATTGAACAGCAATAGCTGCTTTGGCGTGAACAGATTTTTGACACGATTTAGATAATAAAGCTTCTGACTAGATAACGTTAAAATCCTGAAAATTTGTACGCGCCAGGTTCAATTAGTTAGGTAACCCCGATTAATAAATGTAGTAGTTTATTGGTTGCAATACTTTTGTTGTTTGATAGTACTCGATGAGGATCGATGAGGCAAGTGTCTTTCGAAAACATGGTTGCCTGTGTCTTCGATACATTCAAACCAACTAAATTATTATATCCCTAGTTTGAAATGATCTTGAGATCGCCAGTTATGAATTCAGGTTGCGAAAAACATCGATGTAGATGCACTGACAAACCTCTTGGTTCTGCTGTATGCTTTTAGATTATTGTCATCAGAGAAACTTGGAATTTAATTTCTAGTTGAATTTAAATGGCTTATATGTAAAAGAAAAATCGTCGGTAACAAGATTGGCCCTTGAACCACTTTAGCGTTAATATCATGCCCTTATTTCAACACCAAAGTTCAGTTATAGAGTTTCACAAATTATATACACAAGGTTTTTCTATCAGCATGAATCCCGATTTAGAAAATGGAAATATTTTAACAGTTGAAAAATGACACATTGAATAATTAATAAATAGAAAATTTTTTCACATTTTAAAAGTTGTATAATGATTTTTTATATAATTATATTTCTACATCCTGGTTTCATGTATCAATAAAAAAACGTAGTAGGTAGATATCATTAAACTGAATCATAAATGATTTAATAACTTTCAGCTGATTGCAAGTGAACGTTTTATTCAGAACTCCATTGTTATCAAAATCAATATTCACCAAAAATTAACAGTGTTGCTATATAGGTATATTTACGCAGAATTATTCATGAAATAGTGTTTGAAATTTATCTCAATATGCAAGAATAGTTAGTAGCTAGAGAAGAACGTAAGGTTGAATAATGTTTAGTGTTAGTTATTGTTAGGTAATGTACATATAACTGAGATGGAGATTACAAGAATATATGAGAGATTATTATATCACATAGTGATTTTTTCTGAAATTATTTTGTCGATGGCACTAATGGTTCCTGCATCGCATCCAGATACGTTTTTGTCCACAGTAAGTATATTTTTAATCAATCAGTCACATCTCATAGATATAGTATTAAAGAATTTCACTTTTATGGAAGATACGTTATTCTAAGCAGAACTCCTTTTGTAGCTAAAGTTGATAGAACACTGTTCCTCGCTGTTTGGTGGATTGAACAATCGATTTTAAATCATCAGTTTCATTTGAAATCATTTTTCGTTTCTTGATGTCATATACAAATATATATAATATATTTATATATATATATATATATATATATATATATATATATATATATATATATATATATATATATATATATATATATATATATATTATATATCTATATATATATATATATATATATATATATATACGTATATATATATATATATATATATATATATATATATATATATATATATATATATATATATATATATATATACAGGGTGTCCCGTAAATAACACGCCAGAGTGACACTGGAGGTAGATTGGCTTCAGGTCAATCAGATAACATCAACATGACCTTAGTAAAAGTTTTCTGGTTTTCGAGATATCGACACTCTTATGTTTTTTTGAAAAATCTATTCTTTTTGGTCATTTTCTCGCCTGTTTTGAATATAAATAAGTTCTATTTCATGGTTTTTTTTTCTTGTGCTATCATCAATATATGGTTGAGACAATCGACCTATCATTTCATTAAAAACTAGCTCGCTAACATCAAAAAAAAATCAAGTAGTTGCAATTTAATTTAAATCCGAAAACCTTAAGTAAAGTTTGACTATTTACTGTGAAAAAATATTGTACCAGACAAAATCAGCAAATGATCTTAAAAACTAGCTTATTCAATGCTCTTTCGAAAACGGTATAACATTTGTGGTTTTTTTCTTTCAAAAGTCTAAAAATTTCAATTTTTGTCATTGAAGTCGTGCTACTTGCGAAATACACTGCGCCGCAAATTTAACGCATACATTAAATATTTCCTAAGTTTTGACTGAATATTTTCTCAAGCGGTGATCTGATTTGAATAAATTTTTCACCAAATTATAGCTCCGTTCTTTGAGAAAATGCAATAGTTATAAGATGATCAAAAAAAATGAATAAACTTATTGTACAGGGTGTTTGAATAGCGACATGTTTTCTTCGTCCAAGTTTACATCCTTCTGCGGGCAGTATCGGGTAGCTCAGGCAGAAAAAAAAAATAGACGGTGTTATAATCGCATGTTTTCTGAGTAATTTATTTTTTCAATCGTCTGTTTATCTCGAGACACTCGAAAGATATTTATGTTTTTATAACCGCTCACACTTTTCAAACGAAATTTTTTAAAACTTTTTTGTTAATTTGCGAAGAAGGCTGTGTATACAAAATTTCTTTACAAGTAGAAACTGTGTTTATTTGGTTTTGTATGTCTCTCCATACTACAAGCCCCTTCCGAATCTTTTCAAAATTACCGAACTACCTGACTACCAGTTTAGAATGGGTTTTTCCTACTTTACTAATTTGTAACCATCCTTCTATTTACCCTTTCTACACAATTTGTCATTTATTTATTTCTTGTATTCGATACAACGAAGAAACCTATTTATTAGTTAGCATCTAGCATCTGTAGAAGATGAAGTTTCACGGAAACGAGGTTCATGCGTTATTTTACTTCGTGTATATAAAGAAATATGTATTTTTTTTATAAACCATTGTTTTGATATCTTTATTAATTTACATCATGTATCGGCCCAATCAATTCAAAATCAATAAATAAACAAAGTTGTCAACTTTTAATGCAATTTCGTTTGCACAGTCTCCTTCACAAGTTAAAAAAAAAGTTTTAAAAAATTTCGTTTGAAAAGTGTGAGCGGTTATAAAAACATGAATATCTTTCAAGTGGCTCAAGATAAACAGACGATTGAAGCAAAAAATTACTTAGAAGACATGCGATCATAACACCGTCTATTTTTTTTCTGCCTGAGCTATCCGATATTGCCCGCAGAAGGATGCATACTTGGACGAAGAAAACATGTCGCTATTCAAACGCCCTGTACAAGAAGTTTATTCATTTATTTTGATCATCTTATAACTACTTTATTTTCTCAAAGAACGGAGCTATAATTTGGTGAAAAATTCAATCAAATCGGATCACCACCTGAGAAAATATTCAGTCAAAACTTAGGAAATATTTAATGTATGCGTTAAATTTGCAGCGCAGTGTATTTCGCAAGTAGCACGAGGTAAATGACGAAAATTGGAATTTTTAGACTTTTGAAAGAAAAAAACCACAAATGTTATACCGATTTCGAAAGAGCATTGAATAGGCTAGTTTTTAAGATAATTTGCTGATTCTGTCTGGTAAAATATTTTTTCACAGTAAATAGTCAAACTTTACTTAAGGTTTTCGGATTTAAATTAAATTGAAACAACTTAATTTTTTTTTGAGGTTAGCGAGCTAGTTTTTAATGAAATGATGGGTCGATTGCCTCAACTATATATTGATGATAGCACAAGAAAAAAAAACCATGAGTTGGAACTTATTTATATTCAAAACAGGCGAGAAAGTGACCAAAAAGTATAAATTTTTCAAAAAAACATAAGAGTGTCGATATCTCGAAAACTAGAAAACTTTTACTAAGGTCATGTTGATGTTATCTGATTGACCTGAAGCCAATCTACCTCCCGTGTCACTCTGGCGTGTTATTTACGGGACACCCTGTATATATATATATATATATATATATATATATATATATATATATATATATATATATATATAAATGTATATATATATATATATATATATATATATATAATATATATATATATATATATATATATATATATATATATAATATATATATGAATGAATTGCTTATTGTTATGCAGTTTCTCTAAGAGCACCTCTGCGTTCAAATTTTCGTATGAATAGATTGTTTTGTGATACCATAATTTAGTACGAGATGAAGTCAATGTTATGACGAAACGCGTTTACTCATTATATATATATATATATATATATATATATATATATATATATATATATATATATATATATATATATATATATATATATATATATATATATATATATATATATATATATATATATATATATATATATATATATAGGAAAAAGAAAAGCGGGCAGCTTGAGTTTGGGATTAACTCCTTCAGCCAGATCAGAGGATACACTTGTATGTACAAGTGCATTAAGGATAGGTGAGAAGGGATATCTATGGAACATAGGAAGTGTGGGTAGGGTTCAGAGGATTAATACTGGCCCAGTATTCGCCTTGTAAGTTTGCAAGCAGTGACTTACATTACCATGAGGAAACCTCTGAAAAAAACTCATGGCGGACCAGTCGGCCCCGGGGTTTGAACCCGGGACCTCTCAAATACTAGCCAGCGTACCTAACATACTCGACTTACTAGCATATATATATATATATATATATATATATATATATATATATATATATATATATATATATATATATATATATATATATATAATAATTGCATTACCACGGATCCTGCATCAGTGACTTGTATATATGCCTCGCTACCATACATTAGAGATATCACCCCCAGGTTATCGAAAATATTTGGAAGTTTGCCGAACCTCAAGATCGCAAATAAAACAGTGTTACCACTTAGAACATTATTTTCGAGGGTAAAAGATAAAGTGTCGTTAACAACACGTTCTAATGTTGTATATAGCATACCCTGTAGAGATTGCGGTATGCAATATATCGGACAGTCGAAGAGGTCTTTGCATCTCACAGGAGTGATTGCAGGCTACATCCGGAGCGTTATGCGTTGGCGGAGCATGTTAACCGGCTGGATCACCAAATGGATTACCAATCAGCAAAAATTCTAGTAACAGAATCCAATACAAAAAAGCGAACCTTTCTTGAAATGGCACTCATAGCTCAAGAAAAAATGTGCATGAATAGGAGAGCTGACATAGACCATCTGAGTGGAATATATGCATGTTTGTTAAAAATGGATGTAGGGTGTCCACAAGCTACCACTCCGGTCGATGATGAATGATGGATGCTGGATAACGATGGTTGTGGAGTTGTTTTCATCGTTCTGTTTTTTCGTGCAACAGAGTACACCTACCGACCTACTGAGAACATGGAACGTGTGAATCGAGCATTGTTGACAGAGATAAATGAAGTTTGATGTTTGAATTTATTCCTAACCTGCAAAATACTATAACCGTTTTTCCTGGTTCACTCTTACTTAGTTGACATGATGTAAATGATTTTTAGGAGTTTTTAAGTTAATGTGGATGTGTTACAACTATAATTTCACTACTGAGTGTGTAAGATTTTTTCCATTTTGCGTCAATTTATGTTTTGCTGAAGTCACTATATATGTGTGATGGTAGTAATGGTTTTTTAAAAATGTTTAACATCCTTGTACTCATCCTCACCAAAGATGTAAGAGCTCAAAACTACAATAAGTTGCAACTGTTACTACTGTTTCTAAACTTTTTTAGAATCCCTGAAGATGGAAATAATCAATAAAGTTTCCGAAAGCTTGGATCAACTTTAAAGAGTTTTTTTCATTGTACCAGCTGCATTCCCCAATATTCACGTTTTTACTTCATACTGGTCAGCAACGAATTCCTTTCCTCTATATATATATATATATATATATATATATATATATATATATATATATATATATATATATATATACGTGTGTGTGTGTGTTCGAAATTTGTAACAGACTATCGAAAAATAACGTTAAAACAATTTGTACAAATAAAAGAAACTTGAAGTCATTCTTGGTCAATAATAAAGAAAAATCTAACATCGGAGAAAACAGTGGTATTTACAAAATATTTTGCGACGAATGTCCTGCTTTCTATATTGGACAGACAGGAAGGAATATAAATATTCGTGTTGAAGAACATAAAAAGTCAATTTTACAAAACAAAAATACCACTGGCTTCTCTGAACATTGTATAAAATTCAATCACTTCCTGGATTTCAACAAAACCAAATTGTTACATTCAGGTAACAAGGGCAAACGTCTTGACCTTCTCGAAATTCTCGAAATAAGTTCCGCCCATAATAGTCAATTACCCCTTGTAAACGAACAAATTGATTTTCAGGTATCACCTTTGCTTTTGTCTGTTTTATAAATTACGATGCAATACTCTCCTGTAGTCAGTCTTGATAATGAGTTCATAGCTCGAAACATGTCGACTTTTCATTACTGCTAAGTACAGTATCTGAAGATTTTTTATATTGTGAAACATAAGCCAAGTGTTTTTATTTTAAAGTTTATACTTTATTCTTTATGATGTTTCACCAAGTGATGTGCGAGAATTCAATCTCATATATATATATATATATATATATATATATTATAATATATATATATATATATATATATATATATATAATATATATATATATATATATATATATATATATATATATATATATATATATATATATATATATATATATATATATATATATATATATATTCAGTATGCGATGCAGGCTATTCTTTTCAATTAAATAAATTATTTTCATCGTTTGTCATACCATAATTCATTTCGTTCAAATCGCAAGTCTACGCCATGTATTTTGCCGAAATATACAACCTCAGTGGCAGAGCTCTGCTGCTCACGCTTGTTTTTTTCATTTCATTTCCTTCTACTTGTAGATACATTTTTATGGTCTCAGTACATCACAACTATGAAAATACATATTCCTTCAACTAAAATGAGTAGATTTAATCTGGAAAACAAAAAACTATCAATGATTCCAGTGATTATAATGACAATTTTCCTATAGGACGACCATGTCGGTAGGGTACTTACATTCAATAGAAATGTTCTCCTAATTATTATTACTTTTGATTCTGTTTTGAGACTAATATCTCATTACTTTATGTGATACTTACTGACATGCTGAATTGAATTGCTTTGCCGACTCCGTGGCATATAAAAATTACTTGAACAACTTCCTTAAAAGTCCTGACTTTCAAGAACTGAAGTAGCTATTTACTAATAGGTAAGTAGAATGGCAAATATGCTGAATGCTGAGTAAGTAACGTTGTTATCCACTCATGGTAACTATGCTTCCTAACAAACCATTTCAGAAGTTGAAATATTGTCATCTTTGATGAAAACCAATTTTCCACTTTGAATTTGTTGATGAATAGGTTGATTCAATTTTTTTTATGGATTTGAACTTGATTAGTACATTCTTGATGATCTAATAAAGAAAAAGTGCAACATTTAAGTCAAATATTAACAACTGCGTACAGGACTGATTCGCCTATTCTCTAAATTCCGTCAAAGTAAAGCCGTTAATGGTTCTTCACTGGACATTGAAGACGAGAACTATTCTACTAACAATCTTACAGCATTAAGAACCTCAAAAGTGAAGGAAATATTATTGGTTATAATATTGAGGTAGTATATAGCTGACTTTACATAGACTTTTTGAGGACCTCCTCTGAAAGGCTCGAATTTACATTCATGGCCGTCTTAAGACAGAAAATCTCCTCATTTTTTCTCCACAAGTTTCAGTATTTAACAAATTCTTCTCTTGTGCAACATGAAAGTTTTTAATTTCATTTCTGATGCAATATAGCAGGCTTCGTTGACAAATATATGCAAATGTACCATTATTATAGTAGAGATGACTTTATAGAAAATAAACACTGATTACACGGGAGTGTCAAAAATGCCTAGATAGTGTTTTTCTATTATATTCTTCCAGTGAATATCACAAGCCCATTTCGAGAGCTATTATACATACATATTTATATATATATATATATATATATATATATATATATATATATATATATATATATATATATATATATACATATATATATATATATATATATATATATATATATATATATATATATATATACTTATATATATATATATATATATATATATATTTATATATATATATATATAATATATATATATATATATATATATATATATATATATATGTGTATATATAAAATGTTTTTCAAAAACCTTCTTTGCCAATATGATTGAAAATTCGATTTTTTAAAATTTTTCAAGAATACAATATATATATATATATATATATATATATATATATATATATATATATATATATACAGGGTGATTCATTAAGGGTGGCGACCGGCCGTATCTCGGAAACCGTATGTCCTAGAATTTGGGGAAAAAAATTCTTATATAAAAATCTTTCCTAAAAAAATGATTAAAATGTTTTTGAGTCCATATTTTTCCGCTAGGTGGCGCAATCTAACACTTATAAAATATAATTGGATTTTTTACGAAATATTCCCCAATCTAGGGTGGTAAAAAATATCAACTTTAGAAACTACTATCCTAATGCTACAACTTTTGTTAAAGTCATTTTTCTGTATTTCCTATTCTGAAATAGTGGGGGAAGTTCTCTTTCTTTGACATAAAAAACACTGTAACTCCATAACGCATGAATCGATTTTCGAAAACGTAGACTATATGTACAGAGTATTGAATGTAGATTTCAGTAACAAATAACAAAAACATTTTTAATTTTCCAATCGGCAACTAGAGGGCGTAATGTAACACCTAGCTCTATTTATGATTTTTTTTGAAAAATTTCGAATGCAACGCTATAAATCTAACTAGCTAACAAAAAGCCAAATTTGATGACTTATTGACCTGTCAAAACCGTGAACTGATATCTTTGTTCGATCCAAAGATATTTGCATTTTTTGATGAGTGTTGGCGATTGTTGGCTCGCCCTGTAAGGTGGACAAGAAATTATGTTGCTAAAATTGTTTTGACAATAAAATAACAAGTAGAAACGCATCACAAAAATATTTATTAACATTACATAATGAAACAAAACTGACATAACTCATAACAGAAATTTACAAAACGCTCCCACTATCTCATTATTTCAAATACTCAAAATGCTTGCCAGTATTTGCTTTGAACTATTTCGGATAAAAATTTTCTGGTGAAAATTCAATCCCAAATCTCTCAAACGGTCTCTTATAGTTTTATGTTCATGGACGAGCTGCAATATTACGAATGATGTTAAACTGTTGAGAGATAGATGTTTCAAAAGTCAGCAAGTTACCTATAGAAATGACACTAATGTTTTATGATTGTTTACTTTTAGGTTTTTATTGCTGTCAAATTTACAGCATGAAATTAGCCCAGACACAAATTGTAGACCATAAAAAATGTAGACTATAAAAAATTTCAAAATACTTTTTTATCTAAGAGTCGCCGATTTTGAGAGATAACGATTCAAAAAGTTGAGAGAGTTGTAATCGTCATAATATACACGTTTCAACGCCACATTTAAGCTAGTGTTTTTTTGCATTTCTTTGAACTTTCTGAATCTTAAAAACGGTGGCTCTGAAGAAAAAATTTATTTAAACGTTTTTTATAGATAATTAGGTGATCTACATTTTTCTTTAGACTAATTCCATGATAAAACTTACTGCTTTGCTGAAAATAGCAAATAACCCGGTTTTGTGACATTCGACCCCGAGTACATTTTGTTGCACGTATCAGATCGATGGGAACTTTTTAGATTTCATTTATTAGACATCTTTCAGACGAGGACGCTGTATCCCAGACGCGCGTATCTCAGAAACAGAAAAAGCATGCAGTTAAATTGTAGCTTACACACGGCATTCGGCAACGCATACAGTATCGCGCGACAGAATTTTTGAATCTTCGACTTTCAGCCGCCCTGCTACGAACGAGTATCCGGGATACAGAATTATCATGGTGGCTTATGGACCTCTTCAGACATGCATACTTGTGCGATGCAAAAAGTTCGATTTTAGAGGCGGCCAGTATTTTTATTCAGAAATATTAAATATATGCCACAACAGAACGCACTCTTTAATATTCATTTTATGATAGCGACTGCACCGCACTGAAATTTGTATTTGTAATGGAAAAGTATGCCAAAAGAGTATCGGGGTAGTCTGCGGCTATGATTCGGTGTCCCGTATACAGAATCTCGCATACAGTATCCTCGTCTGAAAGAGGCCTAATGGTGTTTCGAACAATCCTACCAATTTTCAGCTGGGTGCGAATTTTTGTAACTTCGCTCCTATATTTTGGTCCAATTTGACCGGACTAGTTTTGTTTCATTATGTAATGTTAGTAAATTATTCATGATGCGTTTCTACTTGTTATTTTTTTTTCACGACAATTTTAGCAACATAATTTCTCTTCCACCTTACAGGCCAAGCCAACAATCGCCAACACTCATCAAAAAATGCCAATATCTTTGGAATGAAAAGATATATCAGTTCGCGGTTTTGACAGGTCGATAAGTCATCAAATTTGACTTTTTGTTAGCTAGTTAGATTCATAGCACTGCATTTGAAATTTCTCAAAAAAAATCATAAATAGAGCTAGGTGTTACATAACGCCCTCTAGTTGCCGATTGGAAAATTAAAAGTGTTTTTGTTATTTGTTACTGAAATCTACATTCAATACTCTGTGCATAGAGTCTACGTTTTCTAAAATCGGTTCATGCGTTATGGAGTTACAGTGTTTTTTATGTCAAAGAAAGAGAACTTCCCCCACTATTTCAGAATAGGGAATACAGAAAAATGACTTTTACAAAAGTTGTAGAATTAGGATAGCAGTTTCTAAAGTTGATATTTTTTACCACCCTAAATTGGGGAATATTTCGTAAAAAATCCAATTATATTTTATAAGTGGTAGATTGCGCCACCTAGCGGAAAAATATGGACTCAAAAACATTCTTAGTCCTTTTTTTAGGGCGGATTTTTATGTAAGAATTTTTTCCCCAAGTTCTAGGACATACGGTTTCCGAGATACGGCCGGTCGCCACCCTTAATGAATCACCCTGTATATACAGGGTGTCCGGAAATGATGAGCAAAAATTTCAGGGGAGAATTCTAGACCGAAAATAAATGGTACCTCTTCATATAAAATTTTTTCGAAAATTGATTATTAACGTAGTTACAGGGTGTTAAAGTTAGATTTTATTTACAGTTTTATTGCTCTAAGTTTTTCCACGCTCATAATATTTCGACGAAATCTCGTATTTGGGGCTTTATCGGGATGAGTAAAACAAATTTTCCCACCGTATTCTCGCATTTTGTAGAGGGCGCCACATACGAGCCTATACTTTCATTTAAATGGTCACAACTTTTTTGTGTTACACTGTATCAGACTTTTGACTGAATATTTTTATTCTCCTAACCTTTTGACAGGAAATAGTTATTCTACTTTCGTTTCGATAAATCTCACCGTTTTCGAGGAAAATGCTAAAATAACATTGCTTGCATGTGATGAATACTAAATCATTTTAATTCATTTTCAACCTTGAACATAGCATCGTTTGGATTATATATATATATATATATATATATATATATATATATATATATATATATATATATATATATATATATATATATATATATATATATATATATATATATAACAACTACCGACCAATTTCCTTACTAAAGCGTATTCTCAAAGGTTATAGAAAGAATAATACTGAACCGTATGATGTCATTCTTAGTGAAATTCGATTTAATTGTCGAAAGCCAACATGGCTTTCGAGCCGGACGTTCAACCGGTATAGCTGTCACTGATTTTCTAAAGTTCGTTCAGTCATTGTTGGATGGGGGTTATGTTGTTGCTGGTCCCTTTTTTGACCTGTCGCGGGCCTTCGTTACCATCGATCCTTGTTTCCTTGAAAGTAAACTTTACAATCTTGGCTTTCGCAGTACTTTCTTGAGGTGGGATATTAGTTTCATGTCCCATCGTAAACTTACTGTCAGGGTGGGAAATACATGCTCTTCTGAATTGGAAATAGGACTCGGTGTCCCACAAGGTTCAGTTCTAGGACCACTACTTTTTATTTTGTTCATAAATGATTTACCGGACCATATAAAGATAAATAAAGTTGTAATTTTTGTAGATGATACTTCATTTTTCTCGATTGCAAAGAATATAAGCGAGCTCACTGGTCTGGGCGAATTACTATTAAAAAGCTTCAGCTTGTGGTGTCGGGACAATAGACTCATACTGAATGTTGATAAAACTGAACTGATTAAATTTGAGCTGAGAGGATCCTCCTCGATAACTCCAAACTCTGGAATGGATGTTCTCCGCTCCAAAAACTCTACAAAGTTCTTGGGTGTAATTGTTGACAGTAACTTGAGATGGTGCGAACATATTGCATACATCAGCAAAAAACTTTCCTCCTCCTTTTACGCTATAAGCAAACGGAGGAGCTCGCTTCCACTCGAAGCACTAGTGACTGTTTATTATGGACTAGTCTATTCTCACTTGTCCTATAATATTGAGGTCTGGGGTACACGAACATCTTGTAAATCAATATTTCGAGGAAATAAAATATTGACTGCTCCATGTATTTACATTTATAAATGTCTTCTCTACACAAAAGACAATGAAAAACTGTACGTCAAGCTCTCTAGCTTCCATAATTACAAAACAAGGAATGCTAGCTTGTTGTCTATACCAAAGCATAACACCAACAAGTTTGAAACATTCCCAATATATTCATGTATCAAGTTATTTAATAAACTACCAGATAATATAAAAATTCTGGAGAAAATTTGTTTTCGTTCATCAGTCAAGGCTTTTTTGTTAACAAAGTGCTTCTATAGTGTAGATGAATACTTATGTGATAGTTTTTATAGGTTCTGTATTTCTTTTCCTTTCATTATAGATAAATGTGCTTATACTTGTACTAACCTGACTTGTCCTATACGTTGTTAAATGTCAAACAGGATGTATAAAGATTATATATATATATATATATATATATATATATATATATATATATATATATATATATATATATATATATTTATATATATATATATATATATATATATATATATATATATATATATATATATATATATATATATATAAATATATATGAATTTATGGAAAGCTTGTGCGTTATAATTAATGTCGGAAATATTTTTCTCTTAGGATTTTATCAATTCAAACTGAATCATTCAGTTCTGCGACCAAGTTACAGAATATAGTAAATATAAAGAAAGGCTTTATATTTTCATATACATTAAGAATATGCTTGTTTGTATATTCTTATATTGATACTAATAATGATCGGAGTATTCAGCTTGGCATTGATTTTTAAAACATAAATGATTTTATAGCAAATACAATCTTTCTGAGTCTACGACTATTTTCAAATTAACTTATATCATCTTTTTTTGGTAAAATTATGAATTTTCTATCGCTATGTCAATTAATCGTATATTGCGAAATATATTCCTGAATTTGTCACTCATTGGCAAATGTTGTGGTTGAAATTCATCTAATTCACACGAATGGAACTTGAAATATAAGTAGTATTATCAGTTTTAATATCACAAGAGCATCGAAAATAATCAATTATACTTCCGAGTCACGAGACGTATTTTGAGAAACATCCACGTTTTAAGAAAATACGTCCAGTGACTAGGTTAGTATAATCGATTATTTTCGATTGCTCGAGTGGTATTCGTTACGATTATATAACGAATAACAAATATTAATTTATTTTGACGAACGTCAAAACATCGTCAGTATGAAAACATTCACATTTTGACACGAGGCGAAACACCAAAACGATTATATCACGTCATCAAGGGTATATTCACTTATCAATACGCAGTAGTTATGCAAAATTCACGGTTTCTATTGGCTTATTCATACATGAGTTATATAATCAACATTACCAACCTGACCGAAAATGTTTCACTCTAATACATTTCTCATGAATATAGATAATCATCAGAAATTATATTTTTATAGAAACAACGAATTTCCTGAAAGTTGTGAATACTATACAAAATATCCGAAGAATTAAGCTTACTGAATGAGTATATTCCATGAAAATCATATTCTTAAGAATCTACAACTTGTATCTTTGTCAAAAACTTTATGGTAAGGAGTTTGTCATTTCACTGAATAGTTATAAATAAATAATAAATAATTACTTGAATGTAAATTAATTATATTTGTTTTCCATTGGTATTTTTTCGAATACTGAGATTTATTTCCGATGTTTGACTTACAAATTCTGAGATGCTGGTAGAGTAGGTACAACTTCAAATTCAATCGATTGCCCAAATAGGTAGTTAGGAAAAAGTCCGGAATCTCATATTTCTTGGCTATAGGTTAGTAGTATCTCAATGAAATGAAGGGATTAATTTCTGATTGGTCATTTAATGGATTTCTTGTATGAAGCTACATACGCAGATTAAAATATTTCAGGAAAAGCGCGATTCACAATTTTAAAGTCAAAAGTAATTCGATATATACTAATGATTGTGAATATCTAAACAAACTACTTTAAATGTTTCCGACTAATATTTTCTGCCTTATTTATGCCGAAGATGAATATGAAAAGAGAAGATAACAATATTCAGTTGGTGATAATTTCAATTAATGTAAACCTAGTGCATTAGTGTAGTCGAATACTTCCCTAAGTTCTTATTGAACAGCAAATACGTTAAAACCATTTCTAGTATCTATCATAATATAGCTGCCCTTGCATAATTATTTCTCATTTGTGCCCACGCTTGTCTATTGTTGACTTTTCGGTACCAAGCTATACTACCATATTTCTTGACGTCAAATCTCAGGTTCCAAAATGTTCTTTCGCTTTTTACCCCAGAGGCACTATTATACACTTTTGGTTATTTTGTTATCTATTTTAACTTTCCAAGTATCCTACCATATATAACTCCATAGACCCGCTTGTGACTTGAAATTATTCCATAAGTTCATCCTCCTGTGTTCAGGTTTAACATCCGTATAACATAATAAGAAGTATCGTTGATCGAACGCTCTTCTCTCTTCCTTTTTTAAGGATAGGGGAATTCTGAAACCAAAGTTGATGGAATCTTCTTCTAAAGCTGTTTCTGCAAGTTTGATAATTTTTTTATCTCTCAGAAGCATATCAAGATTTGTATATTAGTTGTGTATGTTGAGTGTGTGTGATTTTGTGTGTACAATATACATATTCGTAATACGATAGAAAAAAAAACTAATAAATTGGTGACAATTGCTAGTTTCGTATATACTATGTTCGTAAGAAGCAATAAAGTTGAAATTACAATATATTTTCCATCACGTTCAAGAAGATAGAATAGACATGTATATATTAACGTGAAAGAATATTCGTGATTGATTAAACTCTTAAAATATTATAGCAAATTATTGAGTAAGCATTCAATTTAAGGTCGAATTAGTTCAGAAGTATGGATATCCATTGGAAACTCATGAAATTATTACGGAAGATGGTTACATTATCTCCATGTTTCGCATTCCACATGGTCAAAAAGGTAATAAAATAAATGAAAAGCCTCTTCTAATGATGCATGGTATTTTAAGCCAAGCCGAATTCTTCATTATTAATGGAATGAACAATGGAAGCTGGGCATATCATATGGCTGATAATGGTTATGATGTATGGCTAGGAAATACGAGAGAAACTCCGCATGGAAGGAAACATTTGGTTCTTGATCCTGAACAGAAGGAATTTTGGAACTTCAGGTGGGTTAATATGGTAAATATGATATTCTTAGATAAATTGTCATTGAGCTACACGTGCGTAACCTTTTGGTCGTGATGAATATTGATTAATTATTGGTCGCCAAAAAATTATTAATGGTGTATCTTAATTTCTCATATATGAATCATTATCAAAAACTTGAGGAATATCATAGTATTGAAAATTTGACACGAGTTGTTTCAATCTGAGAATCATGTGTGGATAAAATATGAGCACGTTAATGGAGAAAACCTTAACTTTACAATATAGTACCAGACTATTATATTTATGATCAGCTGCAGCAGCTTGTCGCTTATTAACTTTTATCCACTATGAATGGAAGATCTTCGTTACCTTATGGGTTTTTACTCTTTTTTTTTAGAAATAACTTGAATCGTCACTATACATACACACACACACACACACACACATATATATATATATATATATATATATATATATATATATATATATATATATATATATATATATATATATATATATATATATATATATATATATATCTATATATCTATATCTATATAAATTCGATGGACGATGAATCAATTCTGTGGTAGTTCATATTTAAAAGAAAAATAAATAATAAGAAAAAACTCGTCTAAAAACCACAAAATGAAAATAATTTTTATTCGGCTAGTTTCACCTTTTACAGCATTATCAAGACTGAATACATAATTGCAAAGACATCGCTTGAAAATATATACGTATTTCGGTTCGGTACCTACCTAGGGGTGGTAAAATATAATCGGTGGGTCCAAACTATCAGAGATTTAACAGTGGGGAGTGCTTTAGGTCTAACTAGTCATTGAGAAGAATGTAATTATGGGATTCTTGGAGTTTGTTTATTTCCATGGCTTCCAGGAAGTTCATTTTCATACCTTTTTCGCAGTAATTAAATATTTTTGGTTTAAAAGAGGATGAGATTTTATGTCCTTTCGGCTCTAGATGTTCCCAAAATGCCGATAGTCCGTTTTTAAGATGTTCTTCTAGCCTGGTTTCAAAACATCTTCCGGTCTGGCCTATATGTGATGAATTACATTCTTCACAGTCTATTCTATAAATTCCTGTCTTCTTCAGTGGATTGATTTTTGACAATTTATAATTAAAAATCATTTAATCCAATCTACTATGGCTCGAAAAAGCAGTATTCAAATTATTATTATTGAAGAATTGAATGATCTTCGAAGAGGGGATATGCGTATAAGAAATGCTCACAAACTTTTGTTCATTTTTATTATTACTATTGCATTATGGTCCATATAATTTCATATTGATGAAATGTTTTTCTTTTCTGGAAACTAAACTATTAATTATTCTTAGTGGAAACTCGCTGTTAATACCTATTGTACGAATCACTTCAAGTTCTTTCATAAGGCCTTGTTTCGTTAAAGAAACCAAAAAAGCCCTATGAATCATTTAGTTGAGAGCGGCGAGTCGATGGCTAATTGGACTGATAGAATTATAACTTATATGGCGTCTTTATTCTTATTATAGAATTATAACTTATATGGCGTCTTTTGTTCTGTTTCTACTGTGAACTTGATCTTTTTATGTATTTAATTTAGATACATCAGGTATAAGTTAATATGTTGGTCTGTCCCATTGAATTCAGCCAAGATATAATCCAGATAGCGGTACCAAAAAATTATATATGTCCAAAGCCGACAAAGGAAATACTTTAGTTAGTTTGTTTAAAGCAAGAAGAGTACATCATATATAGGCCAGGCCGAAAGATGTTTTGAAATCAGGCTAAAAGAACATCTAAAAAACGGACAATCGGCATTTAGGGAACATCTAGAGTCGAAAGGATATAACATCTCATCCTCTTTTAAACCAAAAATTCTTCATTACTGTGAAAAAGGTATGAAAATGAACTTCCTGGAAGCCATGGAAATAAACAAACTCCAAAAATCCCATAATTACATTCTTTTCAATGACCAGTTAGACCTAAACCACTCCCAACTGTTAAATCTCTGATTCTTAACTCAATCTGCCCGATGATGGTCTAGTGACCGAAATTGCAATCGCAGTGTTATATTTTTCAAAATATTTTGTGATAATAAACGTAGTAAATTCAAATTTAGTTTTGTTAATCATGTTAAATTATCACGTAGTAACGACGGATTCCATCAACATATTTAAATCTCTGATAGTTTGGACACATCGATTATATTTTACCACCCCCAGGTACCGAACCGAAATATGTATATATTTTCAAGCGATGTGTTTGCAATTATGTATTCAGTCTTGATAATGCTGTAACAGGCGAAACTAGTCGAATAAAAGTTATTTTCATTTTGTGACTTTTAGAAAGGGTTTTTCTTATTATTTATTTTTCATTTATATATATATATATATATATATATATATATATATATATATATATATATATATATATATATATATATATATATATATATATATATATATATATATATATATATATATATATATATATATATATATATATATTTATATATATATATATATATATATATATATATATATATATATATATATATATATATATATAAATATATATATATATATATATATATATATATTTTATATATATATATATATATATATATATATATATATATAGATATATATATATATATATATATATATATATATATATATAGGTTTCTGTGGTTCCCTTTCCATCTAATATCAACAAACATGACTGTTGATATTGGACTAAATAGCACGTAATTAGTAACTGAAGACGGCCACAGCCGTATAAAAAATTTTTGAAAAAAAGATTAATAGTACCCTATTCTCTGAATTTTCAAAATCAAAATAATTTGAATCTATTTTGAACATTACGTGGGTATAGGTTTCTGTGGTTTTCTTTACCATCTGATAATATCAGATTTGAATGTCAATATTGGACTGAATAGCACGTAATAAATAACAGAGAGCGGCCACAGCCAAAAAAAATTTTTTTGATGGAACATAGTAGTCTTTTTTAACTATTCAAATTTTCTTCAAATCAATAAATATCAAAGAAATTCCAATATTTCGAAAGTTTTGATAAAGCGACGAATGTAGTGGCGAAACGTCAACTTTTTATTAAAATCGAGTTTTTTGAGATTTACCAAGCCTGTTATCCCTAATAATTATCAAAAAGTTGAGAATAGTTCACAGGCAACAACAATTCAAATAGATAATTATACATATATATATATATATATATATATATATATATATATATATATATATATATATATATATATATATATATATATATATATATATATATATATATATATATATATATATATATATATATATATATATATATATATATATATATATATATATATATATATATATATATATATATATATATATATATATATATATATATATATATATATATATATTATATATATATATATATATATATATATATATATATATATATATATATATTATATATATATATAATTCGAAAAATTGATGGTTAATCAAATAAACCCTCGAAGGGAGTTATTTTCATCAGACTCGACGACATGGAAGTAGGAATGGAAATCATCAATTTTGCAGATGAAATTGTCAATGTGTTATTTTCTTTCTCTACTCCTTGCGTTTGGATATCGCAACAGGTCCAATAGGTATCGCTGATGATAAAATACAATATATTGGTAACGAATTCGGGTTGAATGATCTTCAATAACTTATCAAAAAGTTGATTCTTTTTTCATTCATAAACTGAGAAAATAATTAACCTCTAAATGTGGAATTTACACTTAGAAATATTTTCATTTTGAGCACATTAATTAACTATTAAACTGAAATCCCACAATCTGCGCTTCCATTTCACAGGATTCTCTTTTGAAAAGCATCGTTCAAGAAAGTCTCAGTTGTGGAAAGTTCTATTCCGAGAAAATAGAGGTCTTCTTGAAATTCGATCTTCGAAACTTCTACAAAAAGTAGAGTCGACCTTAGTTGTTTTCAAGACGAAGCCTTTCTCTCAAGCTTGATCGTCCCAATCGAAATCGCTGATCTCTGATACCCCAACCATGATAATTCAATAGTCGGTCCCAATCTACAAATTTTCGCTTTATCCTAGGAGTGCATTGGATTCAGAATATGAAGTCATTTATAAATAAAGTGAGATTGCAGGGTCGAGACTCCGAGAGAAAGGCCTGTCATCATGATGATAGCCAACCCGGGCCAGGAATGAGACTGCCATCCCCTGCAACGCAAAGATCCAGAGTGCCCTCAAGCAGATAATCCATACACACAAGAGGAGTGTACTAGCGAATAGTAGGTCGGAAAACAGACCTCTGTCTCAACTGTTTTCATAAGTTTCCATATTATGAATATTCCAGAAGAAATTTTTTCGGATATAGAGATTACGTGAATTTCGAAGGTCAACATGGGCTCATAGTGACACTGAGAAACTTCACTTTCTTTGGGAAATCAGAACTTTTATGTGGTATGAGGGAGAAAAGCACGTTCTTTTACTGGTTGAGATTGAGCTAGTTGGAAGCAAACGAGTCGCCAATGCCTTTGAGGCAATCATTCATTTCCCTCACAACAAAATATAGTTCATAGAGCTCATAAGATCCTGATGTCATCCGCGTACAGGGTAACTCAAGCATGCTTCACGGCCAAGTTCACATCATTGACATGTATAAAAACAAAACAGCAGGGGATCCGGAATAGATCCCTGGGGTAAACTATGTCTCACAGTTCGTTCCTATGATTTTTTAACATTTAAAGATATTATGTTATTATTACCTGAATCAATTGGCAATTCGCCAATACAGCACCGTAGTATTCCAGCTCAGAGAACAATATGTTATGCGAGTTATAGTCGAAGGCTTCAAAAAGGTTACAGAATGTAGCACCTACATGTCTCACCCACTCAAATTTATCGACTATACCCTCACATAATGTGCTCGCAAACAAACCAACCGAGTCAAAGTATTCAGACAACTGAGCAGTAACTCAAAAATATTAGATAATACAGGGATAAGGGTAAGGATACCCTATAGTTATCAGAAATATTCTGATTGCTACTCTTATATATTGGGAAAGTCTAACTTAATTTGAATTCATGCGGATAGAAAGAATTCGTCATGAGATTGTAGAGCTTTTAAAAGAATGCAACGAGAAACTTTTTTAGAGACTTAAGTAAGACTGTATTCAAGTTATATATCCTCACTATGTTTCTTCTTCATTGTGTCAGTTGCTGTCCGCACTTCATTGTAAGTGCACCGACGGAAAGAGAACTGGAGCCGACGATCCATATTAATACGTTGCAGGTACCCGTGGAAGGGTATATATGGCTGAGAAAGCTCGAAATAAGTCAGTCGGCTATCTCAGCAACGTAATCCATGGAGACGTTTAGGTTGAGATCGCTCTCCATGTGAGAGATTCTACTTTCTCTCAGGTCATCAGTGCTTTTCCTAGCCGTCATACTGGTATTGTCCGAGTTCCTTATATGGTTCGTGTTCGCTTGCCTTCTGGTATGAGATATTTCATCTATGTATTAAGTTCTAGCACCAGATTACTATACTCACTCCGATTCATTGTGCTCTTCTGTTATTTTGGGAAATAACTCTCATAGATGGCTATAAATCTACTTAAGAATATTTCGTCACAGCATAAATGTCACTGTTCATTTTTTATGTGGTTACACATTTCAAACATTCCCTTATCAGTTTAAAGAGGTTGAAAAGCTCTATTCAACACTCTACGGCTATCAGAAGACATCATTTGAAGACCTATATCGATGCAAGAATGATCCGATAGGGCAAAATTAAATACTATTATATTAAAATTTATACATCACAAATTCACAAATATATTATTGAGGCAGTGGTTTAGTCTAGTAAAGTAAAAACCTGCTGCTTAGAGCCAAATGTTCTATTTATGTCCAAAATGGACGTTAAAGTCTCCGTGAATTATAAAATTTCTATTATGGACAGAACAATATTCCAACTACTTCCTCCTAAGAACAGTTCCAAATCTTCAGATGGTTGGTGATATACACTGACAAGGACTATGCCAAAACCCACAAACTCCAGCTCACATGCTTTCCAGTGTTTTTCAATGGCAATTGTTTGTACTGTTTTGAGTAGAAACCTTTATCCAATATTTATTTACAATGGCAGCTCCTCCATGACTGTTCCCAGAGCGGTAGAAATAGGCGACACAATCAAAGTTATGGATCGTATTTTCTTCTTAATGACTTTATAGGGTCATTTCCAATTCTGGATAAATTTCGTTGATAACCCATTTTTCCACTGGAGTTTACCCTCACGTAATACCATTCCTTCATTTAGTCAGTACGTACATCTAGCTTATATCGGACCTACCTACTTATGTATTTCCCAAAGAATATGTCTAAGTTCATATGCATATCCTTACTCTCAAGTGTGTTTCTCTGGGAATACTGCATAGCAAAACATAGATCAGATGTAATGATTGATCAAAAAGTATATTTACAGGGATGTGACCTGTAGTATCATGTAGCGATTTACGATAAACCATCAGCAATACTGGTAAATGCCTGTCCCTGTAATTTTGAAGATCAACTACTACCCTCGACAAGAATTGTTCCACGGTTTCGGTCTTCCAGAAGTTCAATATTTCCATAACTTTCTCAGCAAACATCGCTTTCGAAATTTTGTCTTTAATCTGAGTGTAATTCAAGTGGAATGTGTTGCGGTTTATATAAGCAGTGCGATCTTCGTTGACAACAGTACCTTTCACAGAAGAAGAAGAAGAAGAACTTCATTTCAGGATAGAAAAGTCTAATATAAAACGTTATTAACCAATCTACTCTATCACAATACAACACTTAAAAATAAAAACAAACAAAACACATTTCTGCCACAATAGATATTAGAAAACATAAAATATCATTCATTCAATTTGTCTCCACAAATGTTATCAGGTTTGTGATTAATGTTGGTTGCAATTTATTCACTAACTCAAATATAAATATCATAGTTAGATAGTAAAGTGTTTGAGAAACTGTATTCCACCTTAATCTACAAAGCGTATCTATATAGGTGTCATTCTATTGCAGCGTAGTATCATTCGCAATCCACGAGTTTGCAAGTTTTGTAATTTTTTCAAGTTGTTCTGATTAATAAGAAAGTATCGCAGAAATCATGATGAGATTTCATTATGCAATTATTATAGTACGCTATTTTGCTATACATTGATAATAAAGATGACACTCTAGAGAAAGAATGAAGTTTCTTTGATATTTTAGTACCTAATAAATAGTCAGCATGAGCATTCAATTAAATTGTGTCATCTACAATAAACCCTAGATGCTTAATTTTACTAACAGTTTCCATATCATTCTCATTGATTTAATTTTGACTGAACTCCCTTCAATATTGTTTTGTTTATATTTTTTTTTTAACTCGAGGGACCTACAGTTTAACGCCGGTTCCGAACGGCCAATGGGCTTGTAAACTATGTACATTACCCAAAAATTTTTTATCATATATAATCACTAAATTCCAGACATACACAACACCCAAGAGCGAGGTGGGACTCGAACCCACAATCCTCGGTTTACAAACGGTATAAGGCGGTTCACCTTACCGCTGGTCTACCGAGGCCTCCTTGTTTATATTTTGTTGTAATGATCATCGCCTTAGGTATTTTCAATGAATCATTCATCTTTTCACTAGCCACTTGTAAGGTTGTGTCGTAGTTACATATCAATGTTTCGCCTGCAAATATTTGAATAACGTGATCTCCATATACGTAATTGATATCTTTTAATTAAATTTAAAAATTAAGGGCACCAATACAATGTCTTGTGGTACTCCAAAATTATTATCTATCACTTGCCAATACCACCATTCAATTTTTGTTATCTGACTCTCTAAAATATGGCAAATTTTTCATCCACTTCAACACCACAGCACCCACACCAGAATCTTTCAGCTTTTGGATCAATATAGTTCTGTTTAGTAATTCAAAATTGTTCTTTAAATCCAAGAATGTACTAACAACATAACCATCTTCACCAATTTTTTTTTCAATTTTTTATTGTATATTGTAAGGCAGACTCACACGAATTTTCTGAAACCAGATTCACAACCCGTTTTCATCAGAGTAATTTCTGAGTTCCTTTTACACTGCTAATTCTAAAACTTCTTCAAGGATTGAAGGAATAATAACAGGACGAATATAGTACTATTTCATAGTATTATTTATTATTGGTATTGATAATACTGTGCTTACCCTGGAGCGTTAGGGAAATTGACCAGTTCTAAGAGACTGTTGACTTTTCACTATGTCAGATCTGTCAATCTTATCCGTTGAAAATATATTTCTCAACTGCAGTAAGTCTAGCTGCTGAAATGAATTTCACTGACAGTTTACTATCAACAAAATATTCACTGCATTCATTTGCAATATCAAATTCTGTGTTAAAACTTTTTTATACGACAGAAAAATAAGGTTTGCGCATGGAAAACTCACTCCGTAAGCGGTACTTTGCATACGTCCTTTGCAAAAGACTTTACGCATGGATATGTCATCTTTGAGCACGTACCTCTCGTTTACTGAGTTTTTTTAGTACTCTCTTAACAACGTCAAATTTCTGCAATGTTTCAAGCTGGCTGAGTTTCATAGCAACGTCACAGCTCTATTGTATTGTTGATTGGACACTTCAAAATTAGTTTCAGCAGTTTTCTGAATAAAAACTGGTTTTTCTATTTGTAGCTGTATACAAAGTATCGTAGAAAAGTCTTTTGAGAACCCCTTTAAACACTCGACAAATGGACCTCGCCTACGGCTCAGTCCATCAATTTGTTTCGCTCGTGTGAAAAGAGTCGTTTTAAAACTTTGTTGTTTAATGAACTATTATTCAATCACTGACATTGAATACTATCCTGTCAAAATTATAACTTTTAATTCGATTCATTAGAGATTTCACCACTTCACATTTCCTTAGTATTATCCATATTTTCTGATCAATTTTCTGTTCATAATAACACTACTTCTTTACTTTTAACATATTCACATAGTCATTTCTTACTCTATTATAATTTTCCCAACTTTTATGTTCACCTTTGTTTGTACTTTGTTTGAATATCGTATAGGGTATATCTCTTTATTTGGATTTGGTTTTCAATTCATCATAGTATGGAAACTGATTTGATGTGATTTTAAAAGTATGTTCGGTTACTAACTGATCCCAAACATTTAGTCAGATTTTTGTAATATCCTTCAATATCACATCAACATTCACTGAATTGAAGTTCCAGTTACAGAACCACCAACAGGAGGATTATCAGTACTTTACCATCTGGCCAACAACTTGTTGAGTCAGCTGAATCCATGAATAGCGATCTTAAAATCATTCGTAACTGAGTATCCAATAACTAGGTTGGTTTTAATGCCACTAAGACACAAGCAACAAGGTTTTCATCAAAAGCTATCCTCACCAATCTTCAATTAGTATTGCAAAACTTAATCATTGGACGACTGTATCTTTTAGGAGTCGGCGTTAGTACCAATTTAACCTGGTACGAACATGTCGACATCATCGCTTAGTCAGCTGCACAGAAGCTTGGTTATCTTTTTATGCTAGATAACTGTTTACAACTGAGCAGTTATTGCCGCTTTATAATGCTGCAGTTCCCCCAGTATTGCGAAGCTGCTGATCAACAACTGAACAATCCTTTCATATGCTTGACTCAATCAAAAAACGAACATTGAGGCTAATAGATGACCTGTCATTTACCGCTCGACTTCATTCACTTGAACTTAGATAGATAGCTTTTATTTGGATGATTTTGTATAATAATTCATTATTCATATTAAATTCGAAGAGAGGTTGCCGATGTTTGTCTTTTACACATATTATCACAGCAGGTTTTCGGGTTCCATTGACCCCATAATTGGGTTTTTGAAAAAAAAATTATCAATTTTTTCCATTAACCTATTTTGAAACTTAACCATAAATTATACTAACGAACGACGCGAAAACCTCTTAAATTTTTTTTTAATTATTTACGAACAATTTAAAATTGATTGAATTTTACAAAGAATAGCAGGTCGAAAAACGCGCCACGATGGGTGGCCATGTTTCTGACGTCATTATGTTAATGAGGAATTGCTCGATACTACAGTGTCAACGGCAGAAAATTATTTATAATTATTATAGCTACTTTTATAATTATAATAGCTACTATTATTTTGTCATCTGTGATAAACGATTTATGAAGGCTAATTTCGATAATATACCTGATGTATAACATATTGTGGAATATAAGACAACATTTTTTGAGGTTTTGTTTTTATAGTATTCGTACATAATGATACGAAGCAGGCATGACAACATTTTAGGTTTGATATTTAAAATATATTTATTAATATATTGACGATTACAAGATTTAATCGATTAAAAGCCCGAACACTGTATCAGCTGTGTGCTATAATGAGTAGAAATCAACATTGTGACGTCGCACGTGATTTTGTTTGTTCGTGAACTGTCGGCGCGTTTTCGGTACTGAATTCAAAAATGTATTTTCAATTTAATATAACTTTTTAATTAGAGCGAAAACAAAAAACTAAAAAGAGTTTCATTATGAAACGTATATATGATCTTTCAATAACCCTAATCTACTAGGTGCTCAATTTACTTGTTATACAAGTTAGGCAGGTGATACACACCGAATTTCTGTGTACGTCCTAACAGTCAGAACACCTTTCTATCCAAGGGAGTTTGCTAACCGAACCACAAGCATGGAACGCTCTACCCCCGGAGATCTTTTGGTATGCTATGATTTGCTGAAATTAAGGATGATCCGCCATTTGTTGAAATCATCTTGATTTGGGGGGATTGAGACACGTTATAAGCTTTCGCTTTTCTCGAGAATGTCTCGTGAAAAAGGTTGTAGAAAAAAATTATCTAATTGTGGGAATAATACTAAACAAGGAAAATTGATGATTTTTATTCATTTTATCATGGAACTTGAAAGTGATTAGGATATTTTTATTTTCGGATGGATGTGCAAAAGAACACAAGATTGATACAAGCAGAACAAAAACACATATCCAAATGCATATTATGGCAGTATTGAAAACAAAAGTTTATGGAAGTATTATATCAAATACCACACATCACTATACTATCGAAAATGGAAAAACAGTTTTTGCCTATTTATTTTGGTACAGTCCATACAATGTACTCGCACATATTCCTAGTCCGCTATAATTGCAGATTCTCAACATATCACAAATTTTATTGAATTCCAACTCTTGCAAAATTTGGAATTGCAAACAGATTTCATAATTTACAATTATATTTTCCTAATTGTCACCATTGTCACCACTGCAAATTTAGCTGACCTCATCAATTTCTTAATACTACTAAAATCTGTAATTTATTCGTGTCTTTTTCTATAATCAAAATATAGCACTGACTTATCAATACTTCAATTTCAGTTTCCATGAAATGGGATTATATGACCTTCCAGCTCTGATCGATTATATACTTGAAACAACCAACAAATCTAGACTCTCGTATATCGCTACTTCACAAGGGTGTACCATTTTTTATGTAATGTGTTCACTTAAAGAAGAATATCAGAAGAAAATAACACTAGCTTCGTTTTTAGCGCCAGCAGGATATATGAAACATTTCTCATACCCATTATTTCTGCCATTCGCTATGGAACCTAAACAATTGCAGGTAATTACATATTTCTTTCATGAATATTGCAATCGTTACTAAATACCTAAAGTTGCAGAAACTAAATAACAGTGAAATCTATTCTTATTTGCTTTATTATAATGTAGGTTCAGAACTCTGCTCTGTATTTCACTTGTAGAATATTTTAAATGAACCTTCCATGAGGTGCAAAGTTTTCAATAGACTGAGCAAATACAATAAATAATTCGTGATATCATAAAAATGAAAGAACACAAGATTCCTGACGACGTTTGTTATCTAACCCACTAGTCGAAAATCCTTCAGAATTTTCAGACCAGATATTCACTTATCAACTAAAATATTGTTGTTCATTTTTAGTGAATTCAACTTCTATTTGCGAAAAAACCATCATACAAAGTATTTTCTGTTACTGTGTGATCTACGATAAAGAACTAGTTAATCGATATATCGACTGCTTCACTCTATTTAGAAAAAAATGTTTATATGCGATATCAAACCCTATAATTCAGAGAATGAACAACAGTATTCAGTCGTGAAGCAGTACGATACCAGTTCCTTTATGAATTTACGTAAAATACTATGAATTATAACCAGGAGATTATAGCTCATTCAGATTAACACGAACATACTGTGTGACCATTATGTTCCCTTGGTGCTTTTTAAAAGAATTAATTTTAAAAACTTCACAGTGATCAAATAATGTTTGCCAAAGTGCAATGGTTAAGTGATGTTTTCCAAAGTGCAAAGAGATCAAATAATATTTGCCGAAGTGCAAGGTGATCAAATAATGTCTGCCGAAGTGCAAGTATGCAGGCTTTCAGATATTCCAGGTTCACTAGCCCTCGATAGCACTATTGATGATGATTAGCAAAATAATGTGTTCGCGAAAAAGAGTTTTCGCATATGTCGACAAAACTATGATTAAAGAGACATCACAATTGATAATCAGTACACACTCGTGAACATTTGATGTTTGGATAAATCACACAAAAGTCCACAGCGCAGTTGTTTTTCTCTTTAATACTCTCAATATTCAAGATATCTAGGAGATAAGTTAGTATGGTTGATTTATCAGATTACTATCCAGCTATTATTCAGAAGCCTTTCAGATATAAGCAAGTATCCACCTCCGAAATACAATGGAACTTATTGAATTTCTCTGAGCGATGCATCTCTACCAATCTTGGTGGTGAAAATGGAGTGCCGCAGTTCTGGTGAAAAATAGAGGCGTTCCATTGGAGGTCCACGATGTACAATAGATGTAATTAAACTACATCCGGGTTACACTAATGTTATTCGAAAGATATATTCTATATGACTGTAAAGCATATAAGGCGTAAAAGATTTCATTTTGTCGTTAGTTGAGTAAACAGAACACGTTATTTGTCAGCATTTCAATTAGACCAATAGACATCATCACCCACAAAATCGTTTTTATATATTCTGAGCAAATAGTAGGGAAAGTTGACATTATAAACCTCAATCATGAAAATTAAAGAAATTTTTATCATAATATTAAGATTTACTCATCAAAAGTATGATAATGTTATATCTTGTCAGCGCAATAATTCCAACATTTCGTCAAAATGAAAGAAATAAACAAATTTTTCATCAGCAAATCTTATGAAAGTTGGTTTATATATACTATTTTCTCATCTTGGAGTGTTGCTGTATCATCAAAACGAACAGAATTGCATAGAAGATTTAGTCGTTCTGAAAATATCCACACCATTGCTGTCACTTCGCCACAAGTCATTAAAATTTTAACTTTTAAAACAGTTTGGTCTTGTTATATACATCCAACCGAAAAGAAGCAATAATACATTTAATCTTGTTTCATTGAATAAATGTGCATCTAAATGCTTTTTTTAGATGCATATCTCTGTTTTGGTTCAACTTTAGTATGGCAAACATACTATTGGTAATGAAATATCCCAAATACTATATTTCTGCCTCAGCAATTTATACAATAGAATAAGGCTAGGGTATTTATTTCTTTGGCTTACACTATTCAGAGGTGCTTGTCTTGAAAATTACTTCTTGTCTTCTGTATCGCTGAACTATTGCTTGCTTCCGTTAAAAGTAGTCATAAATAAATGATAAAACACAATATATGTTATGAATATGTGGCCGGATATTACATACTAACGAGGTTTTCTTAGACATGAAAACTTTTTCGATGTAATGAAGCACACTACCAGAGTTGATATTGAAGTAACGACTAAAGCTATAAAAAAAAGTATGAGTGAGTATATGTGTCCTTGTGTTAAATCTATGGGTACATCGAAATCAATGGGGATCGTTTTGATAACCAAATGAATTTTTTTTTGAAGATGAAATCTCTAAATGTATACCTGATGGTAATGTGCCAATATAAATGCTGATTAATAATCAACGTATAAATATCATACGTGCATGGTCAGAATTTTTTGAGATGTTTTCTAAGAGTAAAAATCTAATGCATGACTGGTCTTTCTATTCAAAATTCTGCTTAGTAGTCCGTGGTAGTGTTTAAGCAAGAGCAGCGATTCGTTTACTTCGGATTTTGATTTTGAATACAGTATTCAATAGATGCTTGTCCATATGTTTCTATAGACGATGGATTCTAGTTTATATTTTTTTGTGTATATTGTACCTACCTTTAATTATAATTTTCCATTTGCAAGCAAATTTTCCTTCTCTCCATATATCAAAAATCCGATTGCACACGGTTTTTATAATATCGTTGTCTTCTGTTGTCGATTTTTATATCCCTACATCCTCTGGTATGAACAATTCAAGGTTTTTGTCTTCTCCTTCTTTCATTCTATTAGTAAAAAGTTCTCAAAAACTCATGGCTATTTTGTAGTATGTTTTCTTATTATATATGATTTTTTGTTGCTGCTTTTTTGGTACGAGATTGGAGCTTTTCTGTATCTCATTGATGGTCATACGTCTATTTCACTTGGTGACGTATATCTGACTCTTCTATGAGATTTCTTATTTTTAGATATTCTTGTTTTGTTTTAAAAACTGAATAGATTACCTTTTCTCTTTGCTTATATATCCATTTTCTTCTACTTCCGGCTTTCAATATATCTCATTTTGGCTGATAACTCTTTGTATCGCTTGCTGGCATTACTTTACCTATTATTTATTTTTTTTCAATTGTGTGAAGTTTTTCGTTCAACTAGGTGGGTATTATCACGTCTTGTTACTTATCGCCAACTATAATGGAGGTGGCATATAGCAAATCAACCAATGAAGAATGTTTTTCAATCAGTGTTTGGAAAGTCTATTGCAATTTCTGTTGTACACGTAATATGAAGATTATATGTATTTTTTTGATAGCTTCAATATTACGTCTAGTATAAAATGCATAAGAATCACAACAGTGAATTTCATGAGGACCACTTTTTTTTATCTACCTGCAATAAATCTTTATTATTTAACAAAAACTATCCAAAATTAAATTTATTCTACTAGTATTTACGGTTCTTAAGTTAAGTTTGCCCAATCAGTGACAAATTTTATAACTGAGTAATGGTATATAGTAAGGACAAAAAAAAAATTCACAGCTATGTAGATGGCTTAGCTATATGTTCACTCTCAAGTGAAATATTTATGAGTAATTTATTTTGTCAACATCGAA
>JARQZK010001483.1:0-5000 GCA_030704885.1 Cynegetis impunctata | reverse complement strand
ATTAGGTGATCTATGTATAGAAGTTTGTCATTCCTTTTTCGGTGGTAGAACGGGAGAGTTCAATGATGTGAGTATTATTTAAAAAAATTATTGAATAGCATATTTACGAAATATAAATGTGCACATTCAAGATATTTAATAAAATTAATATACAAATAAGTACTATAACTTTTCAGATGTCCAGTTTAAATTCAGAACCCTCATTAATTAAAAAAATATAATATATCAAATTTTATTCATTTTCAATTAATTTGCAGAAGTTAAGTCTTTAATTTATGTTAAGACGTGAAACTAATGTTAGGTATTCATTCTAATGATCCGAAATTTGATCTAATGAAATTATCTTGAGCAAGAAATTTCATTCAATTAATTTTTCTTAAATATATTGAACAAACTTCAGTCGATGATCAAACATAAAACTTCTAATGTATTTCAGTTCACATGCAGTTATTCTTCACAATAAAATGATTATTTATTCATGATTACCTATTCTATTTGAGTTGCATGTGCATAGGCTATTAATTTTCTATATAATAATCTCAGTTAATTTTTCATCTGATTATTAAAAATATTTTCAGGAAATGTTCCCTTTGATGGCAAGATACGTATCGAGCATATCAGTGCATCAGGTTTTACATTTTGCTCAACAAATCAGCTCAGGTATATCAACTTATTGTGTGAGAGTGAATGAAATAGATCAGATAATTTGATGATTAACAATATAAGCAAAAATTTAATTCAAAATGTAGGTAAATTAATAAACACATTTGTTTTCATTACAAGAAGCATCGGTATTTTTGACATTTTTGTGTGTGTGGGGAAATAATATCAGTTGAACATATAGAAAATTTCCTAATGGAAAT
Source organism: Cynegetis impunctata (assembly GCA_030704885.1). NCBI lineage: Eukaryota > Metazoa > Arthropoda > Insecta > Coleoptera > Coccinellidae > Cynegetis > Cynegetis impunctata. The sequence goes on along the minus strand of JARQZK010001483.1, from coordinate 4,137 downwards.
GTGTGGTTCATTCTGTAAACTAATTTTTAGTCTCACAGTTATGATGTTATCATCCAAATGAAGTTTATAATATAAATATATATATATATATATATATATATATATATATATATATATATATATATATATATATATATATATATATATATATATATATATATTTATATATATATATATATATATATATATATATATATATATATATTATATATATATATATATATATATATATAATATATATATATATATATATATATATATATATATATATATATATATATATATATCTATATATATATATATAAATATATATATATATACAAAGGTATACTTTTTCAAATAATTTGAGATTTTAGCAATATAAAATTAGTACATTTAAGTTTTCGTGAAATTACATTTCATCAAACTACAGAGGTAGAATTAAAGATCTAAAGAATATTCTGAAAAGTTACTTAAAACTAATTAGTAATAGACTGAGAAAATTAGAGAAAATAAACTTCATCATATTACAGACAAAAGCATTAAGAGACAGAGACTTAGGTCCAATTATTATTCTTGGTTTGTTAACAAAGTGAATCTCTGACCTGCGGTTCAAAATCTTTTCACATTATTCAGAAAGTTATCATTCCCTAATAATGTGGTCTAATTTGTAAATAATAAAATGCGGATATATCTAATTTTCACTTTTATACAATTTTATATGTTCTATACTGCGATGAGATTTTTTTAATACTTTTGTCAACCAATCTCTCTATAGTTGTAAGATACTATATTCACAAATGTATTTCAATTGTTTGTTTACACTTCAGTTACGATAATCGAATCGTCTATTTTAGGCCATCGGCTGTAAATTCTTTAAGTGGTATGTTATTTAGTGATAAAACAAAGAAAACTTCATATTTTGAATATCTGAATTTATTAATCAACTTTCCAAGAAATTCATTCATCCAAACTAAGGACATTTATATTTTCAATTTTAATACCTTGGAATGAATGTGTCTCTGAAGATTCAAAATTGAACATTCCGCTTTGATACAATTTTCTGACACGGGAGTTTCTTGCTTTTTAGATTCAATTTTACTCTCGGTATGATGTGCCTCTGAAGATAAGTTGTCAATATACGGATTTGAGCAAACCGATTTGTTAGAATTTTCTGACACAGGACTTTTACGGATATACTTAAAATCAATTTGACAATTTTATTCTTTGATTCAATCGAACCTTCCGAATAACCTCTTGATACAGTTGAACTTCACCATCCACTATTTCTTCTGACAGAGGTAATATCCGCCCCGCTGTCGGCTAACATAGAAGCAGACGTTCTTCTAAATGTATGTTATGTATATCTTTCAGGATTTGGCAAATATTTTTGGAATACTTCAATAAAAATAAAGTATTTTTCCTGCAGGCTGAACGGTCCATAATCTATTTCTATGAAACAAGAAAAAAAACTAGAGTGAGGTACGTTTACTGACCGTACTTTCTGACAAAAATATGACAGGACACCTGGAATCATGAGTAATAGTAAAAACTCGAGAATCGTTTGTTTTTGTTTTTGGTACAGTTATAACTAGTGAGGAACCACTGTCTTCAGTATCATTGATTGACATTTTTGTAAGTTCATTTCTTCGACAGGTTCCATATATTCCAAATATAAGAAGAAGCTTCACCTTTAAATATATGTGTTCTTCAGCTTCCATTATGAACTTGATAACATCATTTTTAGACTTCCTCGGCTCATAACCAACATTTTCCTATTTTATGAAATCAGCTTATTGTATGAACCCAATGTTCAAGTTTTTCTTCATCATACATCTTCTCAATAATTGAAAATTTGGAACACAATGAACTACACTAATATTTTTTTGAATGAAAACAAAACTAAGACTGTACAACACAAACTTGAAAATTGGATTACTTACCATCTCGCTAAAATATGCCAACAAAACCGTCTCATTGATAACATTCACATTCTTCTCCATCGACTAGGATTCCCGCCGTCTCATACTTTTCAGCCGATTTTTTAGGAACCAAACTGGATATTGCTTCATCAGCTTCAGTTATTATTGCCGATGGTAGACCAAAATCTTCAAAAATCTTCCAAGCTTGAAATTGTGATGTACAAACTTTCATAATTATTTGCTTATTAATTTACAATCCCAACCAGCATTTTTAGTCGTTGGTATGATCTGGCGACTATTGTTTGGAACTGTAAAGTTATAGTTACTTCTACGATCTTATTACTTGCCTTCAACCAAAATCGTGAACATTTTGAATGTGATAATTACGTCAAAAATACTACCCCCGGCTGAGTCACCGCTACTCTATAGTATTTTATCCTGTCTACTTTACTTTGGCGTCTGCTTCGCCTTTTTTTTGTCTTGCATATTTAGATTAAGTTCAAATAGCATCTCCTGTCATTATTCAGGCTTCTCAACTGAATGGAAATAATATTTTCATGGTTAAGTAGATATTATCACTTGTATGCCAAAAAAATGTCTACTAATTAAATGAGTTTAGTTTTGCTTCAATTTATATTTTTTTTCTTATATTTTGACGATTTCATAATTGTAATACAATAAGTAAATTGGAACAAATGCAATGAAGTCATATATTCTGTAAGTAAATATGGCGCAGTTCACAGAAATTACTTCTCATTAATATTTATGTCACATTGTGTGTTTGGAGGATTTACCACTTCACTGTGAGTAGCAGCCACTACACTCTCAACACTTTTAAGTCATTATTACAATTAATTAAAAGTTTGTTGAAGATATTTCAAGGTACATAGTCGCGATAACTACAAAACAACCATGAAGTACCTAAATCCACTATATAGTTCCATTGGAACTTATAATCAATAAGAGAAGTGCATTATAAAGTTTAATGCATGCTACATGTATTTCGAACTGAATAATTACATGTGATAAATAAAAAGAAACACACAAGAAAAATCGCTCATATATTTCAAGGGTGTACTTACCACATAAGTGGGGACAAGACAGAGTATACGTAACCTTTTTATTCTCACAACTGACATTTTCACATCACAAAACAACGACAGACTATTTGAACACCAAGAAGTCTCTATAAAGTGACAGTTACTTTAAAGTTTTGTTGTAAGTGATTAGAACTTTGTGGTAAATTTTAGGAAAAGTGAAAATTGAAAATTACTGTGAAGTACTGTGAGACAGTTATTTTAACCTTGAATACGAGTACATAGTTTTAAAGCTACCATGAAGTAATAAAAACTACCTCCTCGAGTAATAGCCTTGCCACGCCGTGCGGGGCTCCGGCGTGGTCGACTATTTAATTCCCTTGCTTTTCGTGGGAACAAGATGGAAGATTCAAAGAAAAAAACAAAATCGCGGGAAGTCACCGCAACCCAGGATGCTCAAGGGCGTCCTGGCACCTCTCGCACTCCGAGCTCACCTCGGGAAGCAGAGGGGGAAAAACATGTAAGAGAAGGAAAACCTTCGGAGCAAGCATCCGGTAAAGGTTCTTCCTCGAAGAAACCCTCCAAAAACAACCGGAGGAAACAAGATCTGCCACCCCCAGGCAAGCCTGGTGGTATCGACGATCCGTTGAGAAAGGGCCTCAGCGGAGCAGGAGTAAGATGGTACCTCCGCTTTCTTAAACAGGGCTTGTCACCTGAGGAAGCGAGAAGGAACTCCATCGAGAGGAAGAAACCTCAAGAACAACCTCCACAACAGACGGAGAAAAGGGGCCCCAAAACCCAAACTCCCCCTCAACGTCCCGATGTTAAGAGGAGGAAGACAGAAGCGGGAAGTCGTACCGCCACTGCTAGGCAAACTGGGCAAACCACCAGTTATGCCGAAGCAGCAAACACAACAAGAGTTGCAGTGCTCCCCAAAAACTACCCAGGGGAGACGCTGAGTGCTGAGCAACTAACAGCACTTGAAGACGCCATCGTACAGGAGATGGCGCTGGGCGCAGAGTGTAAACTCCAGTTTGGAGGAATTCACTTTCGTCCAAGCATGCTCGTGGTAGACTGCGTCACCAAAGAGACGGCAGACTGGCTGAGGGCAAATGCCCCCAGTCTGAGCACCTGGGAGGGAGCGGAGCTGATGGTGTGCCTGGGAGAGGGATATCCCAAGGGCGGCACACCATCACTGT
>JARQZK010001482.1:555000-680317 GCA_030704885.1 Cynegetis impunctata | reverse complement strand
ACCGTAAAATCACTTTTGGATCGTGTTAAGTATAATATTTTTTCTGTAGCCCTTTCATTTTTAGTATGATCATTTTTATCATTGCTCCATTTTTGAAACGAATTGTAGACCAATTTATACCTCTCTCTTGACTATATCGGCAATAATTCATGAGTAGCTACTATAGCAGTTTCACTAATCTCATGTGAAATCATTTCAGCCCCATTTTCACTACTAATTGCCGTTTCTTGGATTTGAAAAGCTACAAAATACATACCAATGTTACATGACAAGCGCTGTTAATGAAGAAGTTTATATTATTGTTAAAGCTGCCTACATAGATCGTCCCGAAAATAAAGAAATCGTATCGAAAGTGAAAAAAATCGTCCCGAAATTAGTTACTTTCCGTACCGTTTCTGTAAAGTGGTACTTTCGATTTAATAAATCATGTCAAAAAAAATTCGAGTACCTACCTATCGATAGCGTAGCAGGTCGAGATGCGATTAAAATGAAAAGGTCTCTGCGAAGTGCAGCGGGGTTGAGAAAAAAACGTTGAAACCCACAAGGGAAAGAATTTGAACATGAACTCAATCTACGTAACACATTTCAACCATCTGACTCAATCTGCAGAAGTTGTGGAGTTGAGCAAATTTTCAAAAACGTGAAAACAAGAAATATCATAATAAAAGTGGCGGCGGTTGAAAAAATTTACCCAAATTTTGATAGTTCACTTCTGCCTCGAAACAACCCCACATACCAAATTTCAGCGCATTTGGTTCGATGAGAGCCGCTGGAGATGCCAATATGTACCAAGAAGTATATATATATATATATATATATATATATATATATATATATACATATATATATATATATATATCATATATGTATATATATATGTATATATATATATATATATATATATACAATATATATATATATATATATAATATATAATATATATATATTATATATATATATATATATATATATATATATATATATATATATATATATATATATATATATATATATATTTATATATTGTAACGTTTCAACCCCTATAAAAATTCTATAATGGATTTAAATGGAAACTTGTCACAAGATGTTACCAGCTAGCTCTATGTGGGGGTTCTAAACTGTTGAAATCAAGCTACTTAACCTAATAGTGAATCAAAAGATGGAATTAACGCGCCATGATAACCTTGTCAGTACTAATACACTCTCAATAAAACTCTAATGTAACAAAATAATATATTGACTCTAATTTACAACTAATAACGAAAGGCACTTATCTACGGTGGTAGCTTCCTCTATTCTGGCCTGTATAGGATTGATCGGTATCTCAACTTAAATTTGGCTCAGCTCTCACATGATCGGTATCTCAACTTGGAAATGCTTCCGTTCTCACTTGATCGGTATATCAACTGGAAAGTGCTTCAGCTCTCACTTGATCGGTATCTCAACTTGAAAAGGCTTCTGCTCTCAAAGTAACGGTCTCCACAAAACTCTCAAAGTAAAGTCTCAACGGGAAGCTCTCAGAGTACAGTCTCCACATAAAGTCTCAATGTACAGCTCTCCAACTAAAATCTCTACGTAAAGTCTCAAAGTAAAGCTCTCTAAGTACAGTCTCCACGTAACGGGGTCCCTGTTAAACATTAGTTCGTAAGTACAGGTCGGAGTATCTTGGGTTGCCGACCACCATTTGCCATTATCACGAACGCGTACAATTTTCCGGGATTCTACCATAATTACTAGTTACAAGTATTGTACTCAAAATCACGAGGTGGAAGAAAACTCTATCAAACATAAATTATTCCCCTTGACTAGCTTCACTACCACCAAATCGAGAATTAATGACACGGTAATCGAGTAATCGGAAATGAGAACAATCGCCACTCTCCGCCGGGTCCTGCGCATCGCCAACGTAACTCGAACGCCAACTTGGTCGAGCGTTTTATCGCGACAGCTTCTTACCAAATTGAACGGTTCAAAAAACCGTTACAATATATATATATATATATATATATATCAGTGGCGGCTCGTGAGGTTTTGGTTTGAGGAGGCTACAATAGGTGTTAAAAAATACACCATAGGCAAAAATTTTTAGGATTTCAAGGTCAACCGCCTTATAATTTAAAGAAAATCAAAGTAAAACAAGCACCCTAAGCTATTAATTTGTTTTCACTTTCGAGTGTCTACCTTGAGACCTACAACTCCTATTTACAATATTCACAAAAACTCTTCTCCGCCAATTAATCAATTCAAATTTTTTTTTTCACAAAATAGGTACCTACCTACCTACTTAACGAATTTGTTAACAGCTGGTGAGAGCAAATAAAAAGTTATTATATATTTTCGAAGATTAGCGGGATTCTGCGATCTTTAACGTTAGCAAAATGATCTATAATATCCTCATAAAATTTTTTGTCTTTCGCCAAAAGTTTTACCAATTCCTTTTCAATAGACAACGAACTAATATTTTTCAAACGATCCTGGCTCATTGAATTCCGTAAATAAGTTTTAATTCTCTTAAGAGTGGAAAACGAACGCTCTACGGAAGCCGATGTCACCGGGATAGAAACAATTAGACATAAGAGTTTATAAACTTGGGGTAAATCTTGATTCAAATCATTATCAAAAAGGTATTTAATAGTCCTCACTTGACTTTCATTTTGCCCCAAAATTTCATTGTCATTATAAACAACACACAGTTCACTTTTTATGGCCACCTTATCGAAAAAAGTGTATTTTTGACATAAATGTTCTAAAAGGTTATCTGGAAAATTAGCCGAAAATCCGGTTAACAAATTTTTATTGAGTAAGTCGAAGAAATGCAGTTCTTTCAAATCAGAGAACCTTATTTCTATTTGGCCCCTAATAGTATCCAAAATTTTATAAAATATTTGCTTATAGTGAAGCTCCATATCTGCGTAACTGAATTTCTTTCGTTTTGGGCTAAATTGAGTCGTATCATCAGTAGTTTGAAATACAGAAAATAGTTTTTTCAAATAAACTTCTGCACGAAATTCTGAATTTTCTGAAAGAAACTTGAGCCGATTTCGTGAGTAAATTACATCTGAAAACTTGAGCTGTAAGATTTGAAAAACTATTTCTGTTTGTTCAAAAATTAATTTGAAAGATGTTTAAAAAATATATAAATTCCTCATCTTGTAAGTAAGATATTAATCCGCGTGCTGTATTTAAAGTTACTTTATCGGTGAAAAATTCCTCACTTTCAACTAGGTATAGAATTAAATCCTCAAATCCTAAGCGGCCCCAAACAGAGACAGAGACAGAGTAAAAAGTAAACACTGCCAACAAAATAATTTATTTTTTACCTGTGATCCGGTTAGGCAAGGATGTCTCTCATAGTTCCTTGTATTAAAACCGCGGTTTTGTTGTCTGTTACGCTGCACCAAATTGTTTAATTCAGGGGTAGGTCGCAATGTTTTTATCAAAACTTTATCCTCATAACTTAGTGCACTAAAGTTATGGGATAATAAATATTCCACTAAGTCACCATTGAAATTTTTGAAATTAACTTCAGTAACCAAACTCATTTTAAAACAAGACGCGAGCAATATAAGTAAACACGCTGCCATTAGTAACTACGATAACACTACGATTCAATTAATGCTTTCCAACGAATTCACTCGATGTCACGCGAAATTCTATAGTTGTGATTTGTCGACATTGTATAAGACTGGGTTCCTATCCGTGTTGCCATTTACATGTGTTTTGCTTTTCTATTGCAATGAAGTATTCATTCGGAGTATTTGCACCGTTGTTTGCTTTTTTGTGGCAGGCATAATGAACGTTGAGAATATACCTTTCTAAGCCTTCCGCAGCGTTGCCACAAATCTTGAAATGAATGAAATGCAATAAATGTGAATGCCTTCTATCTTAATTAATGAATTATATTATATAATGTAGGTTTATAGGAAGGTAGGTGCATAAAATAATATGATTTTGATTAATATGAATATGCTGAATGCTGACTATTCAATGTAATATATTAGTGATACACGGAATATTATTGAGGAGCCTCCTTAGCCTCCTTTGACTAGCCGCCCCTGATATATAAATATATATATATATATATATATATATATATATATATATATATATATATATATATATATATATATATATATATATATATATATATATATATCACATCAGAAAAAGGTCAATAATCTATTATTTTCTGGAAAAATACGACTAAAAATGTGAAAATTAATACAATGATCTTTTTTTACAGTTGCCGGAGCATAATAGGACTCAAGTTTGGGTTAGTTGTAATGGTCTGACAGACCAGGATAGGCAGTTCATCCAAGGGTTCGAATACTATCCTAGAGGATTTCCTTCCTATTTCTTCCCTTTCAGAAATAGTGATAATTACCTCAGTCCTCTTGTAGCAGTCAAGATTATTTATCCAAAAGGTATGAACGTGGTTCGATTTTCTGCAAATTATTTGAGAATTTGATTACACTAGATATATATTTCAATGTGAGAAATTCGAAGAAATGCAAAAAATTACTCTGATTACACCTAATATATAATTTAATGTTAAAGATTCGAAAAAATGCCAAAAAAACTTACATTTTAGGCAACATTCAAAATTAATCTGATAATGTACATTTCATGAAATAAAGAACAGGCTCTGCATAAAATAGTTCGAAATTTCATTATGGTTTATAATAGCGAATAGTTTGTAATAGGAATTTTCAACTCAGTTGCTGATTTTATAATTTTTTAACGATTGGTCTATTGTTATATGCTTCAGATAAAGTTAAAAATATAGGGTGTTCTGCACTTGAACTGTCAAAAATTTTTTTTATATTGTTGGGGTCATTTTCTACCTTTCCACAATTGAACCCTGGGTCCTAAGGGTCACGGTTAAGCAGATATTTTTTTGAAATTTTTTTCTCCCACTACCCAAAATCCCGCCTTTGAACCCTCCTAAGTTTGCATTGATTCCTGTAAAAGCACAATTTTTTTAAAATATCCCAAAAAATTTTGGTGGTGTATGTTCCGAACACTCTGTATATATTTCCGAGCAGAAATTTCAATATTCTTTCACACTTTTTGAAAAAACTAAGGTTCTTATTTATTGAAGTCACAGTAAAGATGGCGAAATTCCTTTAGGAGATACAACATTTGTTTGACAAATAAGAGTTAAAATACTCAAACTTTGCTTCATATTTATTGTTTCGCCAACCGTCAAAATATATTATTTACTCAACAATAAAAAAAAATTTTAATATACTTTGATTCTTTGATAGACGATAGTCAATCTCATATTATCTCATAAAGTGAGCAAGGAAAAATCTTCAATGATTTAAAATTATGAAGCTGGTTATATGTATTCTGCTATACGAAATCTGCATTCACAATACAGCAGTGAATTATAGAAAATGTCAAGTCGCTCCGACTCCAGATCTTCATATACATGTTTCGATCTTATTAAATCTCTTCACTGTAGTAGAGTAGACATCTTCGTGCCACTATTTGTTCTCGCGGAGAATTCTGCATTTTCGATCTGAACAGTGTTGGTTTCTTATATATTTTTGTCGGAGGGGGCAGATTTTCAGTAAGAGGTGACTTGATATTTTCTATAATTCACTGTTGATTTGTAATTGCAGATTTCGTGTTGCAGAATACATAGAACCAGCTTCTTTGGATGATTGTTTGGGAATTTTAAATTATTGAAAAATTTTCTTCGATCTCTTTATGTGCTTTATGAAATTGATTGTGGTCAACAAATATATTTAACAGGAATTGAAATTGATTATGTTGAATATTGCGAATATTGCTGCAAGTATTTACGGAGCACCCTCTCGTGAGTATGCCCAGAGTTTTTGAACACTAAGTTAGTGTGCTCTGAAATCTCATGCGCCACTGTTACAGAGTAGATATCTTCATGTCAGGAAGTAAGGATTTTCTCAATGGGATTTTGCATTTTCAATCTGAACACTGAATTTTCGACATATCGATGTTTTTAAATATATCAATATCGGAGTTCGATATATCGAAAAAAATATCGATATTTCGATATATCGGCTTTATTTAAAAAAAAATCGTAAGTCAGCTCAAAAATGATCACAAGGTTCATAGTCGAGTATATTTATTGAACGAATTAGATTATAAAAGTATATGTTTTAGGAAGTTATGGTTCTTAGTAATTATTTTTTGTATTTAAATAAAACACTTATGTATACCAATATTTTTCAGTAAGAGTTTTTGAAAATACTTTTTGTTTTATATGTTCAACTGTTTGGCTACTACGATTATAAGGCACTAAAAGATTGATTGTAGAAGCAACTCGTTCAGATGCTACAGATGTAGCAGAAGAAATTAAATATTTAATAGCTAGGTATTTCTGATAGCACGAGAGTAAAATGCCTACTATCAATCCAAAATTACCACAGAGGTATATCTATACAAAATTACATTTCGTTTTGAGATAATAAGTAAACTGGGAATACAGAAAAAACATATTATAGTGTAAATGAAATACAGAAGATTAAGTATGATTTTGTAGATTAAATAAATTACGAAAAAAAAATTAAAAATAAAAATTTATTTTGAAAAAATATCGACCATCCATATCTACATTTCAATATCGAACTATCGATATATCTTCCAAAAAAATATTAGTAATAAATATCGATATTCCGAACTAATAATATCGATATTTCGATATATCGATATTTTATCAACAGTACTAGTTCCTAGTAACTTCGGCTCCGTAGCTCAGTGCTCAGTGCGTTGGACTACTGAACAGAAGGTCGGTGGATCGAATCCCGGCCGAACCAACAAATTTATGCGGAGCCACCTCTCGGAAGGCAATGGCAAACCACCGAGAAGTATTCTGCCTAGTAAAGCCTCTCTGTAAAGACGTTCGGAACCGTCGTAAAACTGCAGGTCCCTTCTATTCGTGTATCACTGTATCACGCACAACACGAATAGTTGTAGAGAGGTCGCTTACGCCCGAAACCGGGGACGGTACCGGAAGAAGAAGAATACTTTGGCGAAGAGCTCTATGTGTTGTTATCCATAAAGTAGTTCGGCCCAGCGATTTGTAATGGGGAACAATAAGAAATATGTCAATTCACTCCGAGTCAAGTAAGCTGCACTGAAGAAATCTAATAAGATTGAAACAATTGTACGCAAATCTTGACTTGGGGTAACTTGACATTTGCTATAATTCACTGTTACATTGTGATGCAGATTTCGCGTCGCGGAATACATGTTACCAACTCCTTTGGAAGATTGTCTAATTTTAAAGTATTGAAGAATTTTCCTTGTTATTTATGTGATATATTATTTGATCAATCTAAAATTACATACTCTTGATGTATCCGACTGCTCGTAGGAACATAACGAATAAAACCATTAAAATCTACACAGATAGTAGACAATCGTCACTGGCCCTGAAGAATCATAAAACAACTTCAGAGTCACTATGGGAATGCCATCAAGCACTTGCGGGTGCAGCCCATGCAAACCATATTATGGTGTGCTGGGTCAAAGGCCATTCGAGATGCAATGGCAACAAAAAAGCTGACGAATTGGCTAGGAAAGCAGCCGGCCTGAACATATTCGGTCCTAGCCTTCCAGCCTACTACCGCTGACAGCAAAGTCACAAATGATGAAAGAGAACATCCATCAAAAATTCAAAAATCTATGGGATGAAATAACTACCTGCAGACTTGCCAGGGAACTTTTAAATTATCCCAATGAAGATGCAGCAATGATCTACCTGGCAATACCCAGAGGAAAACTACGCAATGTCGTGGGAATTTAACGGGACACTGCCAACTTCGAAAGCTCTTATTTAATATGGGATTAAACGACACACCTCTCTGCAGAGGCCGTAAACAGGAAGACGAGACAGTACAACATGTTCTCTGTGAATGCCCCGCTGTCTTGTCACTCCGAGAATTTATTCTGGGTGAAAGGTGGCCAATCTTAGCCGCTTTGAGGGAAAACCCCCTAGGTGCAATTACCCTATTTTTCAAACGACTAGGATGGTTGGAAGCCTAGGCTGGTGATGTTCCCGGGGAGGATGCACAAAGGGCCCAATGTGGCCTAAGTGCCGTGGTCTCGATTGCACTCCCGAAAATACAGAATACAGAATAATTCACTGTCAACTCCCTTGGAAGATTGTCTGATAATTTCAAATTATTGAAGAATTTTCCTTGTTCTCTATGTGATATATTATTTGATCAATTCAAAATAAGATAGCATACTCTTGATTTATCCAAATGTTTTACTTTCATGATATTTTATTGCAGCTAATGTCTTAATTGGAATAGAATGCCGTGCTTGGGCAAAAAATATCCGATACAGGGGTGGAACCTTAGACAGAATGGGTTCTATTCAATTCTACTTGCAGAGGGATTACTTTATGGTACCTTTACAATAACATACAACTGTTCATTGGATGGATGATGGACTATCGTATTAAATTCACGATTCAATTTCCACGAGTACTGACTATATGGTGTGATTCGTATTTTCTGACTTCAATCTCACCAATTTGTGTGAGGGATATATATACAGGCTGATGCGATAGTGTGTGAAATTTCGATATACTTGCTATAGAAGAAAATATCACAGAATATTCAGAAAAGTTTTAAGCTGTCTAAAACTTGGATCTATTTTTGAAAACAAAGGTTGCTTCTCATTTCGGTAGCGAACCAAATGAACAATACATATTTCTAATTCTGAACAATTTCACTATCAAAATTTCAATACAAGGATTAATTAAGTTATTGTGACTTATACCAGATGAATAAATTTATATACGTGCATTCAATAATTTATGTTTTCTTAATGAAATATCATAAGATTTTAATATTTTTACGAACTCAGAGGTACTGTCAAAAGTCCAATACTAACCTTTAAAGTTTCAAAGCTGATACCTAGATCTACGACTAGTAATGAAGAATATTTTCAAAACCTCATACTAAACGAAATATTCAGGTGAAATTTCTAACTGGGACATATGAAACAGCCTGTATATAAATGAACATCAATTCGGAAAAAGTAGTTTCATGCTACATAATAATATATTTCGATAACAGATAAATCAATATTTGACACACTTATGCACATTCTATATTTCTTGTTGATATTCACGATATTAAGTATACATTAGGTTTTTCCAATTTTGAATTATTATTATTGAAATTCTTCGAAATTAGTAGACCAATTCTTTTAACTAAGAGTTTGGTTGGTACCCAAATGAAAAAAAAAAATGTTTTTATTTGCTATGATAATTGTTAGTTTGTTATATGACACTTGAGAAATTTCACCTCTTCATTTTGGTAATTTTTCCAATGTTGATTATGAAATGAAATCATCTAATGAATTCACAATGAATATGAAATGTTAACACAATTTTGTTTAATTCAAGAGATACTTACGGTTATTTACCAAATGTAGGGAAAAAATATAGCACACAAATTATTTACAGTTAGTTTCAGAGATACCAACTAAAAATTTGAAAAACATTATTATGAAATAAGATATTTTATATTGTTGGTTAATACTAGAAGTAGAAATTAGCTGTTGACTCTTCTACGTTCTAATATTTTTTCACAAGATCGTAGTGTTTTCCTTTTTCACTATTCTCAATTATCTTTGTAATACATTATATTTTTTCCGTTCTCACAATGGTTTATGACTGATTCAGTTTTGTCATAAAACTAGTTCCGTGTTTCCATATTTTTCGGTAATGGAACATAATTTTTTCCCAGTAACTATACCTACATTAAATTGTCGCAAGACTGAAATTGATTTTAGTGTCATAGAAATAAAAACTAGTTAAGAATATGAATCTAAAACTGTGAAAATTTTAAATTCAAGTTTGTTCTAACAAAAAAACTACGAACTATATGATATTGAAAATAAAAAATTTATATTATATGTCAATATTTGTAGCTATTTGGAAATTTTCATAGTTACCAAAATGAGGAAGTTAATTAGGTGGCAACCAGTGGCGGATTTAGATATTTTCCGCCAGTAGGCTATTCAAATTTTGCCGCCCCTATCGACGTCTACAATTCGATAACCTAGTTCACAATCATATTATTTACAATTTTTGTCAATGAGATTGTAACTTTATGATTTGTGCACTATCATCCTAATTACATCACCTGTTTCCTGTAAAAATTAGTTTGGTTGTGAACTATGTTGTGTATGTTTCTTGATTATTTTTACAACCCAACCATTTAGGTAAGATTGTACAAGAAATATTTTTTGGTATTATTTCTGAGATAATAAAAGCTTAATTATGATGTACTAGTACTACTCATAAGGCGGGGTAAGGTATGCGATGATACTACTTACACAATAATTTACATTCGATAAACATAATTAAATAATTTTTATTATACGTTTACTTACAGTTTAAAAACAATATATTCAAATATCTGGTAACAATCCGGTTGATCATGAAGATGAACTTCAATTAATTAAGTTATGAAAATATTACAATACCTTTTTGCTCGATTTTTTATTCGCAAAATCATCATTTAGATCGTCGTATAAAATCTTGCTCATTACTTCTGACTCTATGCACGAAAGGGCTGAAGCGTTAAGCTTTTCTTAGCTTGAGGTGAATCTTTGATATTTTTTCACCCGTTTTAAGCAAGGAAAGTTTCTCTTGCCCGAACAGAGCTCAAAAAAATATTGCAATTCACATTTTTCAGCTCAACAATTAACTACCGGGTAGATTTGCAAGCGCTTCTAACTCCAAAAATAGCGTGAAGTTATAGGAACAGCCTGCAAGGTAGAACCGTTTTTCAGAATTTTAGAAAATTTTTTCCACAAGATATCTCCCGGATGGATCAACTAATATTCATGCTCTTTGGTCCAATCGACACAGTTTGATAAGGAATAGAACTGAGTATATTTCGAAATTGATCGGTTTGGTAATGTAAGATCAAAAAAACATTTTTTAAAAAAATTTTATTTTTGCGTTTTCTCGCAATAAGAGGTTTACATACACACATACAAACAGATTTTATCATAAAAATAGTTATAATAGCTTATTATATGATTTTATATAAATTTTCACCCAAAATTTGCCTAAAAATCTGCCGCCCTAGGCTCCAGCCTGCTGATAAATCCGCCACTGGTGGTAACAATCGATATATTTCTATTTTAAAGAAAGAATTCACAGTCCGCAACTCCAACGAAAATGAGGGAACATATAACTTTACATTTACTCTGTATTTGAATTTTCGTCATATTATGTGTCTGTTTTTTCCATATGATTTAATTTATAGTAAAAATTTTACTCATGTATATAAAATTAGGAATGGTGTAAGGCATTCAACATCTTTCAGATATAATGCTTTTTTCTGATAATATTACATAATTCCATTGGTGTAATATTGATTTTAAATAGAATATACCTAGTGATTTTTAAGTTGCTTGAATTAAGAATAAATTTATCGGTTTGTTGAAAATTTGTCGAATAAGAGGAATGTTATCACATATTTTTCGTTTTGAAGTAAAGTATTGAATTTGGGAACTATTCGATAATGTAAGAGTATGAAATTCATTGAGAAATTATTTATGTTGTTTCGAAAAACTGCCAAGTTTGAAAATAAAAATATTGGTATTTTAATGTTATGATTTTAGTTGATTCAAACATAAACGAAAAGCTGAATATTTGTTCAATATTATTTGGTTTTCATCCACATTTGGATTGTTCACTCATTAGATTTTTGGGTAATAATCATATTTTCTTGTATTTCTGATAACCTGGTGGTTTATTTTCACATTTTACTCAGAATTAAAAAAATTTTTTAAAATTTTCTTGTCATTGCTTTAAAGCTTTCAAATCTCACTTTGTGTGAAAGAGACAAAATTTCAATAATCCGGACGAATAGTATTTTTATGATGCAACTCAAAACATTTTTGACAGCTTGATTCCAGTAAACAAATTTGTGGAAACACAAAACTTTTAATGTGATTTAAAAAATCTTCACTGTTTATACATTATTTAAAGCTTTGAAACATTAGTGCATGAAAGTGCCTCTCATAATTTCTATAGCTGAAAGATTTGAAAAAATCGATATAAATTCCATCTGTTCAACTCAAGAATTATTCTGATGAGGTCGAGAGGCTGTTAAATATCTATTCTTGCACTGCCTTTGAAATTGACATTTCGTCAGTGAAATTCCATTTTTTCCAACTATTTTATTGTTATATTAGTTATAAAACATTCTTCTGCTTTTAGGTGAAAGAAGCTGCTAACGTTGAATATTTTAGACCTATTTTTCTATAACTATATATTCTTTGAAGCTGTACATAAGTTAATTGTAAATATAATCATGTTGAAAATGTAGAATTCCATTTGAATTTGATAGTGTTGAAATTAGAGTTTGAATTTGTGAAAACTAAAGTAATTTTTCAGTTTCAATTTTTTCTTCATATTATTGATAGATAAGCACAAATTAGGAAGACACAGCTGTTCCAATGACCAATAGTAATTAGTGTCTATAAATATTTGAATATGGATTATTAAATTTCGAAATTGGAAGCTTTTTTAACAGTTGTGTAAATGCACACTAGTAAGTAGATCAAAAGAAGTTGCTTGTCATGAAATATACACACACACACACACACATATATATATATATATATATATATATATATATATATATATATATATATATATATATATATATATATATTTAGAGCCAGAAAGGACAAACAAAATAACCCATGTATAACCAACATACCATATTTAGTGAGAAGAAAACTTTTTCAATTAGGTTTTCTTTCTCGTTAACAATTTTTGATTAGTGTTGAAAGGTATTTCGAACATATATTATTCAATGGACTTAATGCATTGTTTTGAAATCTGGTGAAAAGTAAAATCTTTCTCCAAAGAAATCTTATGCTTTCAAATATTTTGGAGTTGAATTCTTTAATTTAGGGGGAGGTGGGGTAGATTGATGCATACAAATTTGAAATCAAATAATATGTGAATAAATTTCACATTTATGATTAATTCTCCACTCAACATTCGGCTGAATAATATATATATATTATAATGTCAAGGACAAAAATGGTTTAAGATGTGAAAGAAACGAATAAGTACGTGTTTTGTAAAAAATTGATTTTGTATCATTCTGCCCCACCAACGGGGTACTTAGATACATCACTTGGAGCACTTTAATACAAAGAGGAGATTGTACGAAATTCGATAAATTATAACACTTTCATGAAAATAATACTTTATTATCTTGAAAATATTGTAATCAGTCTTACAAGATACTTATAACTTGACCAAATTAACAATAAATAGTATATTTATTATTCCAAACAGGATTGCCAAGACTATCCTTTTATTAAACAAATAAAACTCAGTACCTAATCAAAACAAAAACAATCATAAAAAACTCTAGTACTTTAACAAAATAGTAAACTTGAGTAATATTACTAAGAACGCTTCTCTTGCACATTGTATGTATACACTTAAATTAACTGAAAAAGTTGATTTTCGAGTTGTGCCTTTCGTAAAATTTGGTCTTGGAAAGTGTATTGGTATTGGTATTGGTGAGTGCGGATGGTGACCTATGCGCTGCGACCTTATTAGATCTATTGTGCCCCATCTTCTTCTGCTTCTCGATGTGTTCTCGTTTTACAGCAGCCCCTCAAGCCTCAATACCTTCAGGAATTTGAGGATTTTAAGGGGGTCTATTCGTGGTATTTCTTCTACAGTCAGCTGGTGTGATCCCAGTGTGTTAAGTCTTTCATGGTGCACAGCATAGCACTCCATTAGTATATGGTGGGGTGTTTCTGGACGTTCCTTGCAGAATCTGCAGGTGCTGCCCCCCTCTAAACCTAGCTTCCTTAGGTGTTCTTTGAGTCTGCAATGCCCCGTAAGAAATCCTGTTATTGTCTTTAGACTAGTTTTGCTGAGGTTGATCAGTGTCTTCGATCTTGCTCGGTTGAACTTTCCGAGAAGATATTTGGCCTGCCTCAGTCCTGGAAGTCTTTGCCAGTATGTTGCTCTCATTGCTTCTTCAGCTTTATTGAGTTCTTCTTGGAAGTAAGATTTTCCAAGTCCGCAGAAAGGTTCTGGCCCGATCAGTGGCGTTGACGCACCCTTTCGTGCCAGGGTGTCTGCTTGTTCATTACCTCTCACTCCGGCGTGCCCCGGCACCCAGAGGAGTATCACTTTGTTGTTCCTGCCCAGATCGTTTAGTTTGTCTAGGCATTCACAAACCATCTTTGAGTTGATGTTATAAGAGCTCAACGCTTTGATGGCTGCTTGGCTATCGGAGAGGATCGCAATTTCCTTGTTCCGATATTTCCTATCGAGGTTGAACTGAATGCACCTTTCTATGGCGTGAATTTCCGCTTGAAAAATACTGGGGAACTGGCCCATGGGTTCTGAGTATTTGGTACGAGGCCCAACGACTCCTGCTCCAGTTCCTTCGGGAGTTTTAGACCCGTCCGTATGCCATATTATGGTATTCTTCTCCAGTGCTCGAATGGATTCTATGCTCCATTCCTTCTTGGTATTTAGTTCCGTTCGAAATAATTTCTTGAAACTAAATTTCCTGGCAATTTCGTCAGTTGGGAGGTCAGCAAGGTGTGCACTTCCGATAAGGGTTGAGTCCCTTGTACCGTGTGCAGCACCTTTGAGTCCAACTTTAGCCAACCTGAGGTTTGCTCCCCAAGCAGTTCTCCTCACCGTGATGTGGAGAGGAGTGAGGTCCAGAATGACCTCTAGTGCTGCTGTTGGAGTCGATCTCTTTGCTCCTGTTATACAAAGACATGCTAGTCTTTGCACTTTCTCCAAGGTTTTCTTTGCTGTGGTGAGTTCGGTTCTGCCATACCACACTACTGCTCCGTAGGTGATCATAGGTCTCACTATCATGGTGTACATCCATCGCAGTATTGATGGGTTACAGCCCCACGTTTTTCCTGCGATGTTCCTGCACACCATCAGTGATGATTTTGCCTTGTTAACGATCTTTTCTACGTGCATGTTCCAGAGTAGTTTTGAGTCTAGGGTGAGCCCTAGATACTTCAAAACTTGCTGCCATTCTAAGTCTGCTCCGTCGAGACGAATAGTCCTTAAGTGCTGAAGCTTTGTTCTTCTAGTGAAGGGTACCACTGTGGTTTTTGATGCGTTAATTCTCAATCCCACCGAGAGGCACCACCTTCTGGTAGTCTCTAGCTCCCTTTCTATGAGGTCGCAGAGGGTTCCTTGGAAAGTGTAAAACAACATCTCTAAAATCAAGATAACCCATAATGCATCTTGCTACAAGTCATCAAATATTCTGAAAAAATTTTCTCTTGCTGGACAGTAAATACTTGAGCAACAGTATACTTTGACCCATACAAATTAGAAGGTGACGATTGGTTTTCCTCAGAAGCTTTTCTAAACTTTTCAACACGATATTACAGAGTTCCAGGTTTGATACCATATTTTTCGGCTGCTTTTCTAAGAGATGATACCTTCAAAGTAACTTCAGATATGGCGGTCTTGATCCTCTCTTCATCTAAACTACGTCTTTCAGTCTTGGGCTTGTATGTGCGCACCATTTTCTGATAATAACATAATACCTAATATATATAATTTTAATATAAAATATTCTACAATTTATAAAGTGGATTCAGAATTTTTTCAAAATAAATCAATTAGTTATTTTGTATAAATTGCATTCACAAAAAAATCTGTTGAGGCACCTTGATTCACATCAATGTGCCCCATACTTTGCTGTATCTAAGTGCCCCAACAGATTTTTTTCAAAATGCAAATTACACTAAAGAAACTAATTGATTTATTTGAAAAAAAATATCAAATCCATAGTATTAGACAACCTAACTGACCTTTGGTATATATAGATCCACACAAGATGGTATAGAAGACCGGGGAAAAACTTTTACATTTCATGTTTTTTTCAAGTTGGTCGCACTCGAAACACGTTACGACTTCTAAAGCGCCAACGGCTGACGGGCTGTTGGCGCGAACTAGAAGGATTCGTTCAAACATTTCGATGAGCGTTTTAGAGATGTCATCACAGAAATACATTCAACCGAATATTTGATAATGCTTGTGTATCTATGTGCCCCTTGTATCATTGTGCCCCTCCTCCCCCTATAGTTTTGAATCAGGTAATAAAATGAAGAAATCAATGTATAACATTTATCTTATTTAAAGCAAAATTTACCATAATCTGAAAGTTGTACCTATAGTTCTATTTAATTTGGCGTTTACGATGTTAAATGGTTCAATGTACTATCAAAATGTATAGGTATAAAAGTTGTTAAGTTTTTTCTTATATATTCTGTTTATGCATTTCGCGTGTACCTTATTTCTGAGAATCGAAAAATAATTTGAATAATTCTAGTATAAACCAGTTTTTGAAAGGATTCAGAATTCGAGAATCATCATTTGAAAAACCAATGTATCTTCTAGTTGAAAATTTTTGAATAAAAGTATATTGAAACTTTAAATGTTTATTTCAAAAAGAAATACTTTTCAGCCTTTGCAGATATTTTTATTCATACTTCATTTCAATCTTCAGCATTATTTCCATTGTATTGATATTTCCCTAAGCTAGACACGTTATTCTTGATGGTAAAAGTTCCATGTAGTTGCATATATGAAGAATTTAGCGATAATTCTGAAATGTATCAAACATTTCGAAATGAAGCAAACATTTCGAAATGTAGCAAACATATCAGAATGAGGCAAGCATTTCGTAAAACAAAAAATATACCGTAATATGGCTATTATTCTAGGACCTAGCAAAACATATCGGAATATAAAATATATTCTGGAATGTTGCTAATGTTGGGGAGGTGGTAAACATTCAGGAATGTAGAGAATATTTGGGAAAGGAGCAAATATCCCGGTTTCGAGCAAACATTCCGAAATGTGAAAAAAATTCCGGCATGTAGCAAACATTCCGGCATGTAGCGAACATTTCGGCATGTAGCAAACATTCCGGTATGTAGCAAACATTCCGGCATGTAGCAAACATTCCGGCATGTAGCAAATATTCCGGTATGTAGCAAAATTCCGGCATGTAGCAAACATTTTGGCATGTGACATTCCGGAATGTAGCAAACTTTCCAGAATGTAACAAACATCCCGGGGTGTAGCAGGCATTCTGGAAGATATTATTATTATTATTGATAAGGGCAGAGGGACAGGTCCCTATTATGCCCAAAAATAGAGAAATTACAGAATAATTGACCTACTAGCATGTACATTTGAAAAAGAAATGAAAATAAAATATCTCTACAACAGACATATCTAGCATTCCGGAATATAGCAACATTCCATGATGTAACAATACATTCACGAATGTAGCAAGCATTCTGGAAAGTAGATAGCATTTCGGAATACAGAACACATTCAGGAATATAGAAAAAATTTCTAAAGCTATCAATGATTCCAGAAAGTTGTAGTTATTTAGGATTAGTTTCATAATACTTTGATATCTAATATGATAAACATGCTCAAATGAGCTAAAAAGGAATGGTCCGATTTGTGAAACAGTAGGTACACAGTTGGTGTAACTGTCAAAGGAAGATGGAACAAAATATTTGGAGAAAATAAGTCCATGAAGTGAAAAATGGAATTTTCAGCCAATATCTTCACCGGAATATATTATTAGCAATAAACTATCTCGAAATAAATATTTTGGAATATTAAAATATTGATAAACATGAAAATATTCAATAATGCAAAACAAAACTCTATGAATGTTTGAGAAAAATATATATATATATATATATATATATATATATATATATATATATATATATATATATATAAATAAATATATATATATATATATATATATATATATAATATATATATATATATATATATATATATATATATATATCAGGGGCGGCTAGTCAAAGGAGGCTAAGGAGGCTAAGCCTCCTCAATAATATTCCGTGTATCACTAATATATTATATTGAATAGTCAGCATTTCAGCATATTCATATTAATCAAAATCATATTATTTTATGCACCTACCTTCCTTTCAACCTACATTATATAATATAGATTTATTAATTAAGATAAAAGGTATTTACATTTACTGCATTTCATTAATTTCAAGATTTGTGGCAACGCTGCAGAGGCTTAGAAAGTATATTCTCAACGTTCATTATGCCTGCCACAGAAAAGCAAACAACGGTGCAAATACTCGATGAATTACTTCATTGCAATAGAAACGCAAAACACGTGTAAATGGCAACACCGATAGGAACCCAGTCTCATACAATGTCGACCAATCAACAACTATAGGAATTTCGCGTGACATCGAGTGAATTCGTTGGAAAGCATTAATTGAATCGTAGTGTGATCGTAGGTTACTAATGGCCGAAAACAGCAGCGGTGTTTACTTCTATTGCTCGCGTATTGTTTTAAAATGAGTTTGGTTACTGAAGTTAATTTCAAAAATTTCAATGTGTGACTTAGTGGAATATTTGTTATCCCATAACTTTAGTGCACTAAGTATGAGGATAAAGTTTTGATAAAAACACTTGCGACCTAACCCTGAATTAAAACAATTTGGTGCAGGCGTAACAGACAACAAAACCCGCGGTTTTAATACAAGGAATTATGAGAGACATCCTTGCCTAACCGGATCACAGGTAAAAAATAATTGTTTGTGTTGGCAGTGTTTTTTACTTTTTACTAGTGAAAATGTCCTCTGTTTGGGGCCGCTTAGGATTTGAGGATTTAATTCTATACCTAGTTGAAAGTGAGGAATTTTTCACCGATAAAGTAACTTCAAATACAGCACGCGGATTAATATCTTACTTACAAAATAAGGAATTTATATATTTTTTAAACATCTTTAAATTAATTTTTGAACAAACAGAAATAGTTTTTCAAATCTTACAGCACATGTTTTCATATGTAATTTACTCACGAAATCGGCTCAAGTTTCTTTTGGAAAAAATTTCAGAATTTCGTGCAGAAGTTTATTTTAAAAAACTATTTTCTGTATTTCAAACTACTGATGATACGACTCAATTTAGCCCAAAACGAAAGAAATTCAGTTACGCAGATATGGAGCTCCACTATAAGCAAATATTTTATGAAATTTTGGATACTATTAGGGGTCAAATAGAAATAAGGTTCTCTGATTTGAAAGAACTGCATTTCTTCGACTTACTCAATAAAAATTTGTTAACCGGATTTTCGGCTAATTTTCCAGATAACTTCTCGGAAAATTTATGTCAAAAATACTCTTTTTTTGATAAGGTGGCCATAAAAAGTGAACTGTGTGTTGTTTATAATGGCAATGAAATTTTGGGGCAAAATGAAAATCATGTGAGGACTATTAAATACCTTTTTGATAATGATTTGAATCAAGATTCACCCCAAGTTTATAAACTCTTATGTCTAATTGTTTCTATTCCGGTGACATCGGCTTCCGTAGAGCGCTCGTTTTCCACTCTTAAGAGAATTAAAACTTATTTACGGAATTCAATGAGCCAGGATCGTTTGAAATATATTAGTTTGTTGTCTATTGAAAAGGAATTGGTAAAACTTTTGGCGAAAGACAAAAAATTTTATGAGGATATTATAGATCATTTTGCTAACGTTAAAGATCGCAGAATCCCGCTAATCTTCAAAAATATATAATAACTTTTTATTTGCTCTCAACAGCTGTTAATAAATTCGTTAAGTAGGTAGGTAGGTTCCTATTTTGTGAAAGAAAAAAAAATTTGATGAATAGATTAATTGATTAATTGGCTGAGAAGAGTTTTTGTGAATATTGTAAATAGGAGTTGTAGGTCTCAAGGTAGACACTCGAAAGTGAAAACAAATTAATAGCTTAGGGTGCTTGTTTTACTTTGATTTTCTTTGAATTATGAGGCGGTTGACCTTGAAATCCTAAAAATTTTCGCCTATGGTGTATTTTTTAACACCTCTTGTAGCCTCCTCAAACCAAAACCTCACGAGCCGCCACTGATATATATATATATATATATATATATATATATATATATATATATATATATATATATATATATATATATAAATATATACTTATATATTTAGTAGCCGCAAATTATTGAAAGGAAGCTGTTTATTATAATAAATGTGATAATAAGAAGCTAATGTGAGTAGTCCGAAAATCACGTAAAAAAGAATTCGTTAATTTCAGACATAAAAAAAATTTCAAAATGATTTACAAACAAATCATCTAAAGAGAGGGTATTCTTTGTCATTTTTATATGAGTTTAATTGGTTGTCCTGAAGTCACGGAACAAAGGAAAACAAACTAATTAATTTTCTGATATAAAAAAAAATTATCAGAAAGATTTTTCAAGTACCTAGCTAAATTGTCCTTTTAGTCACTTTTGTGTTGGAATATTTATATTAATCTATAATAAGTGGCTTTTCGATCAGATTGAACACTCAATAATCATATGAAATTTCTTTATTTCTTGATACCACAATTCATTCTTATTAATATTATATATATATATATATATATATATATATATATATATATATATATATATATATATATATATATATATATATATATAT
This sequence comes from Cynegetis impunctata, assembly GCA_030704885.1. Classification (NCBI taxonomy): domain Eukaryota; kingdom Metazoa; phylum Arthropoda; class Insecta; order Coleoptera; family Coccinellidae; genus Cynegetis; species Cynegetis impunctata. The sequence goes on along the minus strand of JARQZK010001482.1, from coordinate 659,756 downwards.
ATATATATATATATATATATATATATATATATATATATATATATATATATATATATATATATATATATATATATATATATATATATATATATATATATATATATATATTTTGTTGTTTCAAAATTCAGTATCAAGATTTCAGAGGCGTATTTTTCAGGTCAAAATAAGTCTCTTTTTCGATAAACACGTGTCCGCAAACTCAGCGTTACCAATCTACTGAGCGTTGAAGTTTCAAGATTTTTTATTTTGTTCTTCATAGCTCTCATATACCGAATTTTGAAATACCCTGTCTGAATATATATATATATATATATATATATATATATATATAAATATATATATATATATATATATATATATATATATATATATATATATATATATATATATATATATATATATATATATATATACCGGGTGAATTTTTTAAGTTGAATCAGTTGTAAATCTCGAAAAAGAAATATTTCTAATAAAAAGATTATGGTTTTGAGGGGAAAGTCCACTTATGCTAAAAACTCTTTCAGTTCCTTCACCCTTGAAGGAGGAGAGGGGTCGACTTTGAAATTTTAAATGGGAACGTCCATTTTTTATTGCAGATTCGTATTCAACTGCAAAAAAATACAAAAACTTTGTACGAACAATTTTTCACGATTCCTCACAGATGGCTCTGTAATCCAATTTGAATTTACTGTCTGAATGACCTTAACTTATCCATTCTATTGATCATTCAAATGAAATTCTGACGTTAACGCCGGTCAGACGGTAAATTCAAATTCGATTAAAGGGCCATCTGTGAGGAATCGTAAAAAACTTTTGTATATTTTACCGTAGAAAACAAATCTCTAATAAAAAACAGGGGTACTCATTTCAAATTTCAAAGTTGACCCCTCTCCCCTATGATGAAGGAAAGGAAAGAGGTTTTAGAATAAGTGAACTTCCCCCTCAAAACTATCCAACATTTTTTCGTAAGATGTTTCCTTTTCGAGATTTTCAACTGATTCAACTTAAAAAATTCGGTTATATATATATATATATATATATATATATATATATATATATATATATATATATATATATATATATATATATATATATATATATATATATATATATATATATATATATATATATATATATATATATATATATATATATATACAGGGTGATTCACGGTGGATGGCACATTAGACGTTTCTGGTGAACCATACAACGGATCACTTTGAAAATTTAATGGAGGGCATAGTCAGACATTCCCTACCCAATTAAAATATTTTTGGTAATGCGGTATTGCCACTTCTATTGGAAAGTAGTAGGAACTTTGATTTTTCAAATGGAATATTATATATATAATATTATTTTTAGAATCTCCAACAATTTCTCAATAACTTTTCATGATATTTTCCTATACCTATCTGTTACCGTTTTCGAAATAAAAATTATTTTAATTTTTTTTCTTCGGAAATCAAGACCTATTAAAACGCTGATATCTTTGAGTTGAGAAATACTATGATATCGAAATTTGGGTTGAAGTTTGGTGATACTTGGGGGCTTCCTACACTTCAGTCTTATCTGCATTACTTCAATACAGGGTGGTAACAAAATTCAGTCATTTTGTTTGCTTGATAAAGTGACAGAAAGTTGATTATTTCAACTGGAATGCCCTGTATATTATTGAAAATTCGGAAAGCTGCTGAAATTTTCCTTTTATTTATGTACATACCTATACGTAACTAGTCAGGTTTCGGACTTATGAGCATTTATTTGTGAAAATGTTCCTTGTACATGGTGTCCCCATTCGGTATTTGGTAAGCATGCCATGATTACTATTTTACAGTAACGTTGTGACAATCTACTTCAAAAACGATGGAACAAAACTATTCAAACGCAGTTCCTATGAATTTGTTTATTATTTTTGGACAGTTTGATAAAATTATCAGCAGAACATGTAAAAGTTCAATAAAATGTATCCGAATCTACCGCCAATAAACCTTAAGAATTCAGAACAATTTTAATCCGTATGCATAATTTTTAAAAAGCACCAAGAGACTTGATAGTGGAAATATTGATATAAATAATTATAAAAAGGGAAAACAATTATGTGGAATGTTTCACAATATGTTCGAATCGCTGGCCGTTCACTTTCAAGCACTCCAAAATACGGGCGTTGACTGATTTCGACGTGGCAGATCTGATTTCATTCAGATCCAAAGCTTCAAATGTTTGGGTAATACTTTATAACAATTCGTCTCTCGAACGCACACCAAAAATAATAAACAAATTCATGAGAACTTCGTTTGAATAGTCTTATTGGGAAATTATTGGAGATTCTAAAAATAATATTAAATACAGGGTGTTCCATTTGAAAAATCAAAGTTGCTACTACTTTCTAATAGAAGTGGCAACACCGCATTACCTAAAATATCTTAAATGGGTAGAGAATGTCCGACTATGCCCTCTATTGAATTTTCAAAGTGATCCATCGGATGGTTCACCAGAAACGTCTAATGTGCCATCCACCGTGAATCACCCTATATATATATATATATATATATATATATATATATATATATATATATATATATATATATATATATATATATATATATATATATATATATATATATATATATATATATATATATATATATATATATATATATATATATATATATATATATATATATATATATATATATATATATATGTGTATATATATATATATATATATATATATATATATATATATATATATATATATATAAACCAGAATGGACTTGTTCCAGGACATGATAATTTGAAAGGATTTATTATCTATCTTCGATCATGCACCAAAATGTATTGATTTTTCAAATCCAGGTTCATTTTTGATGTAAAATAGTTAGTCGATGGTGTTCAATTTAATGAAGATAAATTAATGCAGAAATTAATGAAGCAATTCATATGCCGTCTGTCACTTCATTTCTTCATCAGAAACTAATCATAAAATGACCTTCAATAAAAGCATTAATCGCTTGATCCTTATCAATTAACAATTGATCTTATAATTGAAGAATTTAAAATAAATAAATTGATGTTGGCCACGGGGAAAACCTGCAAATGAAACTTTTATACATGAAAAATAAAATACCTAATAAACTGTCTATCAATTTCAACAATTACAAACAAATTGGTCAATAAACGATATGCCCGTCAGTCATATTAAGGAATTCATTTAATAACAAGAAACTCCATGCTACAAGGAATTTCAATCGCAATCCGAGGAATCTGACGTCATTGTATATTGGAAAATTTGCATTAAGAAGTTGTGAATGGAATAGCAAAACCACATACGTCAGTTCTTCGAAAACTTTTGATTTAATCGTTTTAACAACGGGGTTAAAGGTGCGTATAATTTTGCGAAAAATCAAGCGAAGAATTTCCCGTACAATAACGAGAATTCAACAAATTAATATTGAGTTTCAAGCTCGAAGTTTTTGCTATGTTTAGTCTACGAAAATAGTGAGGTGACGGGGAAATTTCTCACTTGAATTATATTCGTGTGAGAAATATAGTGCTTTGCCGAAATCATGAATGCAAAAAAGTTCTCAGAATTCAAAATTCATGAATATGAAGTTTATACTTTACCTATAAAACTTTGAGATTTATTTTATCATGACAGTTATTCATAACTTAATTCTACATGAAAAAGGCAGTATTCAAAAATTTACGTAAAAGTAATAGTTTCAGAGATGTACACCCTTCACAAAATTTTTTATTAATCTATAGCGATTCTAGGAAATATATGAATGAGTTAATTTTGCTAATTCTATTAGTTCAAGTCAATCAGAAAAACTCTTGAAAAGAGAATTGGTTCAAATTGTTTATGTTTGTTGCTCTCAAAGTAATATATTCACATATAAATAATAATTTTTTTTTCATTCAATTATTCTCTAACGTTGTTGATTTAATTAATTGTTTTTGCAATTTAATACATACCTAATATATTTATATGTATATATATATAAATATATATATATATATATATATATATATATATATATATATATATATATATATATATATATATATATATATATACATAAAGCCACGAATGTCGTGGCGAAACGTCAACTTTTTAATAAAATCGAGTTTTTTAAGATTCAACAAGCCTGTTGAATGCATGCATATTCGCGGAGGCACACCACTTGTATGTCAATGTCATCTTTGCCATATTTTATTTTAGATGAATAAAACGATCTTTAATCTTCCTGACAGATTTATCCGTTTGCTTACATAATCGCAACTATTTAAACGACTATTAAATTTTGCTAACTCATTATGATTTGCAATAAGAAAACCATGGAATTTCTCTAGATCTCAGAACATTGGGAATTTTCTATTCGTTCTTTAAGGAATTTGAATTAGTTAACATAAAGAGCATGAAATGAACATTGTTTTTACATCACTTTGTCGTCTCATTCAATGTGACACACGTACCGAGGAATTCTAATTTCGAAGAAAGATTATTAAGTAAATATATGTTGATTCGAGGGAAAACCTTGACTTTTAATTTAGTTAATCATTTGGCTATGAAAATAACGATATAACAAAAAAGTGAATAATAATCAATAACATCAGAAAATTGAGTATCAAAGCATAACTACAACTTAAAACGAGCTATTCTAGAATTAAACTCTATATCCATCAAAATTGCTAATGATACATGTTATCATATTCACCTTGAGAAAATTGATTTTTAGGGTTCCGTGCCCAAAAAACGGAACCCTATTACTAAGACTTCGATGTCCGTCTGTCTGTCTGTCATCAAGTTGTATCTGAAGAACCGCGATAGCTAGACAGTTGAAATTTTCACAAATTATGTATTTCTGTTGCCGCTATAACAACAAATACTAAAAACAAAATAAATTTTTTTATTTTTTTTATTTAGGGAATTTCAAGTCTCATCAACCTCTTGGGTTATTAGAGACCACTTTAAGGAATTACATTTTATATAATAAATTTATATCCATTAAATAATTTTTAACTAATTCTATATTACACTTATAACGTAAACTGTTTGTGATTGTTCCTATGTTATATTGGTCACGGGACTCTTGATATTTGGGACAATCCATTAAGAGGTGCTTGATTGTTAACCGAGGTGATGTTAGCTCCCGGCCGGCCAGCTCCAAGCGTCACTTTTCCACCACGGTCATATTCATGGAGCTGGCCCTTTTAGGTTACTTATTCGAACAAAAAAATTATGCACGATAAGTACTTTCTTTCCTCTATGTAAACATCTCATTTTCGTTCTTGGCCGCCCATTGACTGAGCCCAAAAAAAAATATAAATATTGGCTCGATCGCAATGATTACTTATATTTCGGTTCATGGAGCTGGCCCTTTTGAATTCATATATCCAAACGGAAAATTTTGTATGAAAAGAATCTTCTTTTCTTCATGTAAGCATCTAATTTTGGTTCTTGGCCCGGCATTATTTAGGCCAAAAAAAATTATAAATATTGGATCGACTACTATCATTATTCATATTTCGTCTCATGGAGCTGGCCCTTTTGAAGTCACATATCCGAACGGAAAATTTTGTATGAAAAGTACTTTATATTCTCTATGTAAACATCTGATTCTGGTTCTTGGCCGGGCATTGTTTAAGCCAGAAAAAAATTATAAATATTGGTTCTACCGCTATCATTATTTATATTTCGTCTCTTGGAGCTGGCCCTTTTGAAGTCACATATCCGAACGGAGAATTTTGTATGGAAAGTACTATCTATTTTCTATGTAACCATCTAATTTTGGTTCTTAGCCGGGCATTATTTAAGCCAAGAAAAATTATAAATATTGGTTCGACCGTTATCATTATTCATATTTCGTCTCATGGAGTTGGCCCTTTTGAAGTTACATATCCGAATGGAAAATTTTGTACGGAAAGAACTTTCAATTCTCTATGTAAACATTAAATTTCGGTTCTTGGCCGGGCATTATTTACGCCAAAAAAAAAATAAATATTTGTTCTACCGCTATCATTATTTATATTTCGTCTCTTGGAGCTGGCCCTTTTGAAGTCACATATCCGAACGGAAAATTTTGTATGGAAAGTACTGTCTATTCTCTATGTAACCATCTAATTTTCTTTCTTGACCGGGCATTATTTAAGCCAAAAGAAATTATAAATATTGGTTCTACCGCTATCATTATTCATATTTCGTCTCTTGGAGCTGGCCCTTTGGAAGTCATATATCCGAACGGAAAATTTTGTATAGTAAGTACTATCTATTCTCTATGTAACCATTTAAATTTGGTTCTTGGCAGGGCATTGTTTAACCAAAAAAAAAATTATAAATATTGGTTCTACCGCTAACATTATTTATATTTCGTCTCTTGGAGCTGGCCCTTTTGAAGTCACATATCCGAACGAAAAATTTTGTATGGAAAGTACTATCTATTTTCTATGTATCCATATAATTTTGGTTCATGGCCAGGCATTATTTAAGCCAAAAAAAAATTGTAAATATTGGTTCGACCGCTATCATTATTCATATTTCGTCTCATGGAGCTGGCCCTTTTGAAGTCACATATCCGAACGGAAAATTTTGTATGGAAATTGCTTTCCGTTTGAATATTTGAACCCTAAAGGGCCAGCTCCATGATCCGAAAAAGACTACTCATAGCGATAGTACCAATATTAAAAAAAATTTTGTGGCTCATCGAATAGGCGGCCAAGAACAAAAATAAGACGTCTATAGAATATATAGAAAAAAGAATTTACTTTACGCGCAAAATTATACGTTCGATTATGTGAAACCTAAAGGGCCAGCTCCATGAACCGAATTATGACCAATCATAGCGATCGAACCAATATATATAATTTTTTTTTGACCTAACGAATAGGCGGCCAAGAACAAAAATCACATTTTTACATTGAGAAGGGTATGTACTTTCCATGCAAAATTTTCCGTTTGAATATGTTAACCCTTAAGGGCTAGCTCCATGAAACGAAATATGACTAAACATAGGGATCGAACAAATATTTGTGATTTTTTTCGATTAGCGAATAAGCGGCCAAGAACGAAAATTAGATATTAACACAGAGAAAAGTATTTTCTTCTTAGGCAAAATTTTCAGTGCGAATATGTGAATTCTAAAGGGCCAGCTCCATGTTCCGAAAAACGACTAATCATAGCGATAGAACCAATATTAAATATTTTTTTTGTGGCTCTTCGAATAGGCGGCCAAGCACAAAAATAAGATGTTTATATAGAGAAAAGCAGGTACTTCACGCGCAAAATTGTTTGTTCGATTATGTGAAACCTAGAGGGCTAGCTCCATGAAACGAAATATGACTAAATATAGCGATGGAACTAATAGTTATGATAGGAATTTTCCGTTCGGATATGTGACTTCAAAAGGGCCAGCTCTATGAGACGAAATATGAATAATGATAGCGGTCGAACCAAAATTTATAATTTTTGTTTGGCTTGAATTATGCCCGGCCAAAACCCAAAATTGGATGGTTACATAGAGAATAGATAGTTCTTTCCATACAAAATTTTCCGTTCGGATATGTGACTTCAAAAGGGCCAGCTCCAAGAGACGAAATATGAATAATCATAGCGGTAGAACCAATATTTATAATATTTCTTTGTCTTAAACAATGCCCGGCCAAGAACCAAAATCAGATGTTTACATAGAGAATAGAAAGTACTTTCCATACAAAATTTTCCGTTCGGCCAGCTCCATGAGACGAAATATGAATAATGATAGCGGTCGAACCAATATTTATACTTTTTTTTGGCTTAAATAATGTCCGGCCAAGAACCAAAATTAGATGTTTACATGAACAAAAGAAGGTACTTTTCATACAAAATTTTCCTTTTGGATATATGAATTTAAACGGGGCAGCTCCATGAACCGAAATATAAGAAAACATTGCGATCGAACTAATATTTATATTTTTTTTTTGGACTCAGTCAATGGGCGGCCAAGAACAAAAATTTGATGTTTACATAGAGAAAAGAAAGTACTTATCGTGCATAATTTTTTTGTTCGAATAAGTAACCTAAAAGGGCCAGCTCCATGAATATGACCGTGGTGGAAAAGTGACGCTTGGAGCTGGCCGGCCGGGAGCTAACATCACCTCGGTTGATTGTTAGCGTTTGTTGTTGATCACATTCTGAGCATATAGATCTTTAATTTTTCTGGAAGACGTAGTCGTGGGTTAAATGGTATGTCCTATTCTTAGACGATTTATTAATACTTGGTCTGAGCGGTTGAAATTTTCTTTCCAGTATTTAATATTAGGTTTGATCTCGGCCAGTTGTCGGTTGCTCCTTTTTATAATATAAAATTTTTTTATAAAAAAAATTTGTTTGCCCTTTTTTGTTCGAAATCAATAATGGCAACAGGTAGGCACTTGAAATATTCACAAAATACTCAGTTGTATTTTTAATTTGATGATAAATAATAAAATCAAAATAAAATAAATATTTAAGGGGGTCTCCTATACAACAAACGCGATTTTTTTGCCCTTTTTTGTTCGATATCAATAATGGCAACAGGTAGGCACTTGAAATATTCACAAAATACTCAGTTGTATTTTTAATTTGATGATAAATAATAAAATTAAAATGAAATAAATATTTAAGGGGGGCTCCTATACAACAAACGCGATTTTTTTGCCCTTTTTTGTTCGATATCAATAATGGCAACAGGTAGGCACTTGAAATATTCACAAAATACTCAGTTGTATTTTTAATTTGATGGTAAATAATAGAATGAAAATAAAATAAATATTTAAGGGGGGCTCCCATACAACAAATGCGATTTTTTTGCCCTTTTTTGTTCGATATCAATAATGGCAATAGGTAGGCACTTGAAATATTCACAAAATAGTCAGTTGTATTTTTACTAATAATAAATAATAAAATCAAAATAAAATAAATATTTGAGGGGGGCTCTATGGTACGGAACCCTTCGTGCGCGAGTCCGATTCGCACTTGGCCGGTTTATTCAATCTTTATTTGACTAAAAACCTTTCCCAATCAGCGGATAAACTATAGACCCAACGAAATTCACAATGTAATTAAAGAATAAAGTTTAAACTTTGAAACAAAACTACACTTGACCTGAGTTTCTCTATATTAAAATAATTAGGAAGATACTGTATTTAACAGGAAAGAACAGACGACATGTTTTGAGTTATAAACTCATTATTAAAAGTAACTACCTACATGAGACCAATTTTATAAGAGAGACAATAGCAAAGGTGATAACTGAAAATCAATTTGTTCGTTCACAAGGGGTAATTTACTATTATGGGCGGAACTTATTTCGACAATTTCGAGAAGGTCGAGACGATTTCCTTTATTCACTGAATGTTACAATTGGGTTTTGTTGAAATCCAGGAAATGATTAAATTTTATACAATATTCGGAGAAGCCAGAGGTGTTTTTGTTTTGTAAAATTGACTTTTTGTGTTCATCAACATGAATTTTTATATTCGTTCCTTTTGTCCAATGTAGAAAACAGGAAATTTTTCGCAAAATATTTTCTGAACACCACTGTTTTTCCTTATTATTTGCCAAGAATTGCTCTTATTCATTACTTCTTTATTTGTACAAATAGTTTTTACTTTTTTTTTGATAATCTGTTACAAATTTTGCTACTCAAATTCGGCACATAATTTATTGGGAAGTATTTTTGTTCTCCATTTATTGTTGACATGGGGTATATTCAATGCAACAGATTCTTTAGTCATTTTTTCGTTATGAGCTTATCGATAAGACTTTCAACTGTTACTGGTGGCTAATAATTTTATTGTATTAACTTCGATTTGAAATTTTTTTCCGATAATTGAATAGTGACAAATCTATGTTGAAAATGGGAGATTATCCATTCCTAGAAATCTGATCGTCTAAGAAATTTGAGAAAACGTTTTTGTTTCCTACTTCTTCTGTAAATTGAATCGAGGTTTAGAAAACGTTTATATAATTCAAGTTTGTAATGAACAAAGTATTTGGATCCTGTTGTTCACTCTGTTCTAAGTTTCATTGAGCATTGCAGTAACTGCGGATAGATTAAAGTGTAATCTCAGAATTTTTCAATTAAGTCATACAATTCGCAATTACAAAATGACAATGGATGTTTCCTAATAACAATAGAATAATTATGATATTATTATAATTTCTGATGTGGAGGATCCTCATTTTTCTAATTTCGGTATATTCTTTCCACTTGCATAGAATGTGGACTGAATAATGCAAAATGGCGTGTTTCTGAAATATTATGTGTAATTACTAACAGCATCTCATCTTAAACTTCGCGAAATAATTAATTATCAATTAGGTATGGAGGGCCGTTCAAGAATTATGTAAGCAATATAGGGGGGTACCTTTTATTTGCTTATTTTTGATGTCATGGGGGGTGGGGGGTGTCGAGATGGTGATTACGCTGCTGTAGTTATTTTTTTCACACATTGGCAACCCACTCATTGTCCAAGATTGAACACCAAACACATATTCGGGGATTTCCACAAAATAATGAATACGCTTACTCGCATAGAAGCGATTGGGGGAATTACCGCGCGCTACTCACTTGTCAAAATTTCTTGCGTGAATCTATTGTTTCGTTTTGTTTCGATTGACGATTTGACGTGTTGTAAGCAAAGCAAAGCAAAGCAAGTTAATGTTTGTGTTACCGTTGATCCTCTTTCGCCAAATTTGAATTGTTGTTGAGGTCTTTATCATGCTTCCATCAAGTCACTAAATCGTCACATCGAGAAGATCCATAAAAAAGTAAACACGCACACTGATATGAAAGTTTGGACTATAAGAGTGGCTGCTAGTCGTGTTAATGAGCTGATGTGCATTATTCAAAATTTAGAGCACCAAGATATTGAATGGCTTGATGATCACGATGTAGACCAAAGACCTTACAACGGATAAGGTCCTTGATGTAGACATTCCAAAATCGGATGAAACTGAGCAGATACACAACATTGAGCAGCAAACATCCAATGTCATCGAAAACTTAGACTCATGGATTCGGGTGTCATGGACTGAAGACTGTTAATTGAAATTAATATGTATACCAAATTTTCGAAAGAAGTTTGTTTTGTTTGTAATAGTACTTAATAAGATTATAATATTTGTACCTTACTTTAAGTTGAATACTGTGTCAATAAAGTTTGTTCAAATGAATATTATGTGCATTAAAGTCCTCTATCCTAAGCCTATTTTATAACTGCTGCTCATGAATCGATAAAAAAACAAAAAACATTCACAAAAAATGCATAAAGGTATCTACCAACGTTAACGTAAGCATGGAAAAGGGGGGTAAGAACTTTGCTTAATTTTGCTGACAAGGGGATGGAGGGGGAAAATAATTGTAATAAATCTTACTGCTTACGTAATAATTGAACGGCCCCTAGCATATATGAGTTAAGTCCTAATCAAAATTTAAAATTATTCAGTTTACCCTATATCTTTCAAATGAATAAATGTTCAACATTTTCTTCGCAAAGTTATTGATTTCATTATAACAAAAATTATGAATTTTATCGAATATTATTCATTGTAATTTCAAGTATTCATAATAGAAAGGAACCACTACTGACATCTGGATAAAGTGAAATTTTCAATATGTAACAAATTTCAAACATTATATGTGATCGATAAGAAAATTATGAATTATTTATGATTATTAAGTAAGTCTTTGATTTCCAGTTTTGTAGTGAGCGAACATCATACTCAATACACCCAATTGAAATCTATTAAAGAAGTCTATTATATATCATTATCTTTCAGTAAGTCTTCAAGACTTTGTACCAGAGTGACAATCTAAATGCAGTTTCTCCACACATTTTTCCATTTTTCTTGAGAAACGAGCTTTTCTAGATTTTCCAAATGCAGTAATAATAATTGCTTCATTTTTTCTACATTTTCTGAAAATATGAGCTTTTCGTCAAATTACTTGCTAAACATGTCATAGATTTTATTAATTCGTGAAAACTACAATATATGGACAAAACGCATCTAGAAAGTCTGCTCCTCAAGTAATCTTTCGTTTTCCGATTGCGTTTATTTCTAAAGCAACACATACCCTACCGGGTCAATTATGATAATATCGCATTCAAAACGGCACCTGCTTCCTACAAATCCTGTCGTGTATGGTATAATTATACTGATGAATTACAGTAGTGATAAGATCGTGGTTATTCGGTTTTGTAAACATTGGACATTATTGGAAGGAAATCACATCGTTCCTCTACTGGTCTTTCGTTAATTACAAATAGTTGGTAGGGGAAGGTCAGCTAGTTTATGTTGCTGTCTGTTAGTCTGTTTCTCACACGGGCAGACGCGTTCTGATTCGAATGTTATGTTGTTGTAGTGGTTTCGCAAAAACACAGAAGAAGATAAGGTGAACGTGTTTTCAGTTTTTGGAAAACCATCTTTGTATGTGATACTCAAGATATTGATGTGCCCATCTTTCAAATAAATTACTAAAATGGGAATGATGAAGTAAGCAGAGGAACCAGTTAGAGTTTTTTGCTGAAAATTGAAGTGTAAGAGTCCGAAATCATCTGAAATCTAACCTAAGAGGTAATTTTTTCATTCTTGTGAATTGCACCTGAATAATATATTCAATAGTTTCAAATTTTTCAATCAACAACACCGAAATTATTATGTTGTTATTAATCTTTCCATTAGTTAAATTTTCAGAAAGAATTATTTTAATGGTAATTTTATACTCAATATGATCTTCTATATATTTTCCGCAGATGTGTACACAGGCTTGTATTAATTCAGTTAGGTGATTTTTGTGTAGCCGGAGTTATATTCTACTTTATTTTTACTTCAAATTTATTAGAAATATTGTGTACGTACTTTTCTCATGATTTTCATTATAAATTTCCGATTATTGTAGAATTTATATATTGAATTATATTCATATATAATACCACTAGAGATGAAATTTTGCCGGCAAAATTTCTCGATTGTAATATGAAAGTTTGTTGCTTAGGCGATTTCGCGAGTGACATTTGTATCAAAATCACGAGCCATCAGGCGAGTGATTTAGGAAAAAATGTCATGAGCGAAATTGTCTAAGCAACAAACTTAAATGTTACAAGAGAGAAATTTTACCTGCTTAAATTTCATCTCGAGTGGTATTCGACATGACTATTTCACGAGAAAATATGTCTAACAGTAATATGGTCACATTTCAGAAAGTCAAGGAAATAACGATTCATGTGAGAAATGTCAAAATATTATCGCTGAAATACTAACATAGTAAGTTTTGCCGGCTTGCATGTTTTATCGCTGTGAAACGAGAGTAGCTATGGAAACTTTCTCACTAAAAATGGAATGAGTGAAATAGTCACTGAAATCCCACATAAATAAACTATTTCAGTCACTTAAAAATGACGGTATTCTTGAGAATGAGAAATTAATTAATTGAATATTTATTCCTTTGTTGTCATATTTTTGCAGGACTCTTGTCTGTACACACAGACATACACACACAAATATATATATATATATATATATATATATATATATATATTTATATATATATATTTATATATATATATCTTAATATATATATATAAAAATATAAATATATATATATATATATATATATATATATATATATATATATATATATATATATATATATATATATATATATATATATATATATATATATATATATATATATATATATATATATATATATATATATATATATATATATATATATATATATATATATATATACAGGGTGTCCCATAAATCAACGTCAAGCCGAAAACTGGCAATAGGCCAAGTCGTGACAGTTATAAGAAAAATATTTTAAAAAATCTTGCTCATGTACTTTTCAAATTTTATGGATTCAAAAATAAATCTCAAAAAGTGACACCTTATGATGATCTTTCAAGTCCTGTGACTATAAATATTAACTTTTCGTCAGTTTTTTTTTGTGACGTTACCATGAATAACCCTTCTGTGAATTACAGCTAAAATTTAAAACATAACTACCTCAGTTTTAAATAAAATGTTAAATTTTTGCCCAACATTGAATTCAAAATTATTACATCACCCAACTTTAACCGCGTGTAGTGTAAAAAAAATGTACTACACTATTTTGGCGAGTAACTTTAAAAGATGGCGCGTTAAGTCTGGATTCCAAAATGGTATGCCTCTTACTAATTGATACTTCTTAGCTGAGGAAAAAAAGTTATTTGGAGTTTTAGGTGCGTTTGAAATAAAATTCAGTTGTTGGATTTCTTTAGTTATAATTTTTATTAAATCAGATTTACCAAGTTTATATTGAACTGTTTACCTTCAGCTGCAATGCAAGCTCTACATCTCTTCAAAAATGATCGCGTAATAAGACGGGTGTATCTTCTCAAGTTGATGTATTCAGCGGCTTCTGCAATTCATTGGCGCAGCTCGTCTAAATTTTGAATTGGTTTAGAGTACACGATATCCTACATCATACCCAGTAAAAGAAATCTATGGGGTTTAAATCGGGTGAACGGGCAGGGCCACTCCTCTCGGTGCTTCTGCAACATCGTTTGACAAAATCGCACTCTCTCTAGGTAGCAGACTTTGTATCTACTTGTCGTACATAGTATGGATGAAACTAGTTTTTTTTTAAATAGGCTCTGCAGTACTTTTGGGGACTCCTATGCTCTGTTGAATTCCATGTACTGAGATACTTGGGTCTTCTTCAACTGCTTACGGGACTTCGGCCTCGTAGGGCATTACGGGTCTTCCCTCGTTAACCATTTGACTAGGGAATCGACCCACTGATAATGACCGATGCACATTAATAAATACTCGATGATCAGGATAACGCTCAGCATTTGGGCATCTCTCACGATACATTCTTGCTGCAGCATTGGCGTTGCATAAGCATTCTCCATAAATGAGATGCATGTTGGCGTATTCCTGTGCGGTGTATCGAGATGGCATGAAAACAGACTACACAAAACATGGGATAACGATTAAAACAAGTCCGAAGTCGTCAGAAACAGTGCAGATAAATTCAAAGCACAATGCAATACAAAGTCAATACAAATACTGAAGTATTGCGCAATTTACTTAACGCATCCCTGTTCCGCCAGAGTGGCGTCTCTATCTGTCAGACGAAATAATGGGTCAATCCGTCTCGCTCTTAGATAAAAGTAGCGTCACTATCTATCTCGCTCACACTTAACAAAGTAACGTCACCATCTATCTCGCTCGCACTAGTCAAATAACGTCACTCTTCGTCTCAATCGAAATTGTATGAAATTCGGCTTCATTAAAAAAAAGGTTTTTTCTCAATTAAGAAGTAGAAATTAGTAAGTGGCATACCATTTTGGAATCCAGACTAAACGCGCCATCTTTTAATGTTACTTGCCAGAATAGTGTAGTACATTTTTTTTACACTACACGTGGTTGAAGTTGGGTGATGTAATAATTTTGAATTCAAGGTTGGGTAAAAATCTAACATTTTATTTAAAAATGAGGTAGTTATGTTTCAACTTCTAACTGTAATTTACAGAAGGGTTATTCATGGTAACGTCACAGAAAACAAACTGACGAAAAGTTAATATTTGTAGTCACAGGACTTGAAAGATCATCACAAGTAGTCACTTTTTGAAATTTAATTTTGAATCCATAAAATTTGAAAAGTGCATGACCAAGATTTTTCAAAATATTTTTCTAGTAACTGTCACGACCTGGCCTATTGCCAGTTTTCGGCTTGACGTTGATTTCTGGGACACCCTGTATATATATATATATATATATATATATATATATATATATATATATATATATATATATATATATATATATATATATATATATAAACAATTACTTTCAAATTACGAATTTGAAAAAATAAAAGTATAAGATTATATTCCAATTCAAATTTCATGCATCTGAGAAGGAGGTAGGTAAATATCTCGATAAAGAAAATAGTTCAAGAGCACCACAAGCAACTGTATTGTACAAATAACACAATTAAATTATTCAGTATTGACATCAATTAACCACACCATTGGATAATAACTGTTATTTAAAAAAATTTCATCCATACATCTCAAGGTATTCCTGATGATTATCATTCGTTTAAGTTAGTACATGTAGGTGTTTCGTTTTTTTGTTTTAATATTGACATATAAACATCGAATAGGCACACTTGTTGATTCTATAAGATACTGAGATATTCAATAATTAATCGAGTAAATAACAAAAATCAATAATTTTGTATGAAAACTCAAATATTTGTTCATTTATGAGGAATGTATCAGGTAGCTGTTCATTGTAACTGACAGTTGAGGTAGTGTATTGACAAGTGTCCATTATTGTGTCTGATATTATTACGCAATTAGGATCTCAAATTGCCAGGGAGAAGATTTCTGGTAAATACCACTATTTATTATCTGGTATGATATATTTCCGTAAACCAGTTTTCGATATTATCATAGAAGGTCTTTGGATAAGAAAAATAATGAAAATATTCTGAAACATAAACAACTATCAATAGCTATGTCACATATATCTAACGAAATATCAACGGATATCTCTAAACTTCCGTATTTTTTCGACCATGAGGAGTTCAACTGAAATAACTTTTGAATCATTTGATAAGAAGCAAAGTACGCTATTGTGGTTGTACGGGGGTAGTAGTTTTTCTAGTGAATTTTCTGAGAGAAAAGATACCAACGTCCTAAGACCGTATCGAGATACGAAAGCTTTTATTGTAGGTACTTGTTTTTACACTAAAGTTTGTTTTGTATCAAATAGAAATAATAAATTAACATCTGTTTGATTTTTCATATTATCGGTCCTAGTTTATGCGCAATTAGAATTAGATTGTTGATAATTTTGATTTTGGGTCGGCATGTCCCATGTGGGGCAGTGGCGTAGATAGCTTTTTGCGATGGGGGGGGGATATGACTTAGTGCAAAATTTCATATATATATATATATATATATATAATATATATATATATATATATATATATATATATATATATATATATATATATATATATATATATATATATATATATATATATATATATATATATATATACATCATTGAAAATATTCTTGGGAAAATCAGAGCAGAAAATCTAGTTTTCGGCGGTTTTGTCACGTTAAATTGCCAGAGGAGCCATACCTTTCAATAACAAAAAATTGGACAAACATGAGTTTTTAATTTGCAATAAATTTAATATATTCAGAAGGTCCATTTTTTTTTATCGTGCTTCTTTGAATCATTTTTATTCGCTTCAAACGTCGATACCGGCAGCGTAGCTAATATTCTGAGCATCATGATGTTCGAAGACAAAAAATTCAATCACCCAGCTCTCTCATTGAATTTTTAGGCTCAACATCGCCTTTACGATTTAAATATTTCTTCCACACTTTTAACTAACGAGGGCAACAGGTGTGGCAGTAAAAAAATTTCGATAAAGTCAGTTTTGATGAATTTATCAGCTGCTTTGTCAATTTCGTATAAATCATGCTTGAGAAACACCGAAAATCTTTCTAATATATTTAGTCTATCGACAAGTGCTTTTTTGTTCAACTTTTTTCAGCAGTATAGGAAAGATGAGCAAGGTGTCACTCGATTTGGAGTGGCAAGTAGATATTTTTTGAGAAAAATAAAGATTCGCTCGCGAGAATTGTGAAAGTTATGAACAATATCCTGAAAAAGGGGGGTTTGGTTTTTTGCCAATATGTCAAAAATTGATTGAGATTTTTGAAATCTGGAGAAAGATTCGAAAAGAAGAGGAAATTTCCCAAAATAAAGACTTACTTCTGGAACTGTAGGATCAATATTTTCTCAGAGAGGTAAAAATACGGCCGAAAACGGGTTATTTGGTTTGGGCAAGTCATGAGCACTGACAACAATAAACATTATTCAACCATAATAAATGTGAAAATTAAGGAATGAAAAAATTCAGAAAGTTACTGAATCGGTGAATGAGCAGTAATCTGGCGATAATAGCGATTTTTAAAAAAGTTATGCAATAGTTAATTAACAATTTTTTAGTATGTACTTGAACATGAAAATTGTGAGTGTGATAACTGTTCACTATAGATCTGAGACTTTTTTTCATTCTTGGAGCTATTATTTTAAGGCTTTAGAGTAAATCCCCGTTAAAAAAATGAAAAAATTTCAATTTTTCAGTTGTTTATTAACAATTTACGTAGTTTTGCAACATTAAATGAAATTATTTTTATAATTTCAATGATCCGTTTTTATTATCGGAAGCTACAAGGAAATGGTTTTTCTCAGTATTCATCTCTTATTGTTTGAAAAATTGTTATAAACGAATGCGTTGTTTATAAGAGAATCAAGAAAAAAAAGTTATAATTAATTAAAGTGTCCAATTTTGCATCTGAGTGAATTGTTAATGAAAAACTAAAAAAAATTTAATTTTTTTTTAACGGAGTTCCATTCTGCAGTCTCCCGAAACTAGCTCCAAGAAAGGAGAAAAATATCAGATCTATAGTTTAACAGTTATCTCACTTGCCATTTTCTTGTTCAAGCAGCAAAAAACTAAGCATAACTAATTGAAAAATCGCGATAAAAATGTTGTGTGGCTGGATTATTGTTCATTTTCCTATCCAGTACGAACCTAAAATTTTTCGTTCTTTCATTTAATCTTCAATATACTTAGTTAAATAATGTTTATTGTTAAAGTGTCCCAAATGGGCGTTAATTTCGCAAGCCAGATTACCCGTTTTCGGCCGTATATGTACCCCTCTCAGAAAATTATAAATATTTATCCTACAGTTCCGGAGACTTTCTTTTAGAAAATATCCTCCTCTTTTTGTATATTTATTTAGATATCAAAAATATCAATTAGTTTATGAGATATTTTTTTTTCAGTAAATTGATTATAAATTGTTAAAGTGTCCCAAATAGGCGTTAATTTCGCAAGCCAGATTACCCGTTTTCGGCCGTAATGTACCCCTTTCAGAAAATTATAAATATTAATCCTACAGTTCCGGAGACTTTCTTTTAGAAAATATCCTCCTCTTTTTGTATCTTTATTTAGATATCAAAAATATCAATTAGTTTATGAGATAATTTTTTCTTTCAGAAAATTGATTATAACTTTCACAATTTTCTCAAACGGAACTTAACTTTTTTCAGAAAATATCTACATGCTCTTCTGAATAAAATATGCTCAAAACTAAATGCTACTTTACCCAAAATTTGAAAAAGATTCAATTTCTTGATTTACGTTAAAATTATGAGTAGATATTTACTTTACATGTGCTGAATCTGTCCATAATTATAGCGAGCGACCATTTCGTGGCTCCTGATTCGTCGGCCTGTTCGAAGCGCGGAAATTATACAATACTCAATTGTACAGCCGTCACGAAAACATATCTAGATAATTTTTATATAATTGCACATATATAATATCAAAAGAAGTGCTAGTGCTTAGTAAATTTCGTGTATACCTACTTAAATAAGTAGATACGAAAACTTTTAGTCAATTCTACTATAATTTTTGTAGACTCATGGGGGGGGATTGATCCCCTTGATCCCCCCCCCCATCTACGCCACTGATGTGGGGTAGCCAAAATGTTCGAATACCACTGGGCCCAAAGGTTCTAAAGATACCATCGATGAATTGATTGATCAAGTTGTTATATAGATTCAGGAAATCCG
This sequence comes from Cynegetis impunctata, assembly GCA_030704885.1. Taxonomy (NCBI): domain Eukaryota; kingdom Metazoa; phylum Arthropoda; class Insecta; order Coleoptera; family Coccinellidae; genus Cynegetis; species Cynegetis impunctata. Next base: position 640,066 of record JARQZK010001482.1, on the reverse strand, counting down.
TTTTTTACCTGAAAATTATAACAGTTTTGAAATACGTATTGTCATTAATTTCGAAAAGCAGAGGTTCGTTATTTCGAGAATTATGTTTTATTGAGAATCGAGAAACATTAACAAACCAGTTTCATTCCACTTAATGCTATTTCTGGTTTAATTTGTGAATGTATTTAACTTGATCTTCTGATATCACAATCATTCAAAATTTGAAATTTTCAACTTTTGCCAATGCAAAATTCCGAATCTGTTAATAAAAAGCGAATATTTAATAACCTAACCTACATTCATTTCATAACGAATTGTTAAAAAAGTGCCCTACTCGAAAATAACATGAATTTGAGATCTATAATCACTGTTCTATTTTCACTAAATTATTTCTTGAGTTTTTCATACTCCCATATTTTTAGTCGTCTTTTCCCATGAAATTGATACTATTGCGGTGTATCGAAGAAAAGCAGTCAAGTGCAGAACTAGTTTTTTCCCCGTTTTAGATCTCCTAGGCCACGATTTTCGAAAAAATTTTCAAATTTGATATATATATATATATATATATATATATATATATATTCATTTATGTGTGCATTTAGATTGTATTTATATTAGTATAACGTGTAGAGACTTCTTTTAGCCAACGTATAAATAAAATTATTAGATATTACTATTATGAAAAATAAGTTCACTTCAATCATATACACTCATAATAAATAAAATTGTCTTAATCTTAATATTGACATGGCTTCATTGAGTTGTTGTTATATTATATTGCACAAATTTTTCCCTTCATCAATTAGTCAACAAGAATTATTTAAATGAGCTTCCTGTTTCCTGCTATGACGCTGCATTTTAAACAGAAAAACCATTTCCTCTTCAAGTAAGTTAATTTTTCATAATAACTTTATTATTTACAGCGTATGTTCACTCAGTCGTAATACCTGTAATATTTGTAAATTGTTATTTTTTGTAATCTTTGTGTTCCGGTGCTTCTGATGCATTTATTATTCATTCTAGTATACTAATTCGTGTTTGTTTTATGAAAATAAAGGCCCAATACCAATACATAGTTCAGGTTTATTCAATACTGGAAGGAATGTCGAAAACCTGATATGACTTCTAAGAATGCTTTATTTGCTTGAAAATGTGTAAAATTGGGAAAAAAGTAGTTATGGGGTAAAAAAATCTTAGTGTGAGGATCATTTTGATCATTTGTACCTGAATGATGAAATCCGGTTCAGCTCATTGTTTAATATTCAGAGGACAAAAATTTACAGCAAATTAAGGAGAAGTTATAAAGTATTACTTTTATCAATTTTGTAAAAAAATTTCAACATGAGAAGTGGAACAATTAATTATTGATTTACTTTTTATACTAATCAATACTGGTTATTGTGAAGAGTTCGGTCTTGTTTATAGCTATGAAGTGGATTTTATCTAGAAAATAGTCATAATAATAAGTAGAGTTTTTATCGGATGTAATAGATTTAGTATGTTATTCTATTCTTGTCTGGATGTAACCTTGAATTTAGCTTATAAGGAAAGTTCCACAAAGTATTTCATAATTTCTACTTTTATTGGAATTAACTCAAAACTTAGATTTTAATAGTGAACTCAAATTCTGACAAAAAACTAAGGTAATAATAATAATAATAATGAATAATAATAAATTTTATTCATATATTGGCTAAAACAAGCATGTACACGTCATAATAATATATAAATAAAATCTTAGAATACACATATAAATAAAAACATACTAACATATCTACAACTTAAGTTACAAAAACTAGCAAACAACTATGTGGAACAAAACTCCTCGAATGAATAAAATGCATGACCTAGTAGAAAACGTTTCAGCTCTTTTTTGAACTTTACAATACGCTAGTAAGAAATGATGGCAATTTATTGTAAACAGTAACAGACACATATTTGTATCTCTTTTCATACAACGCACTCTTGTGCTTAGGAAAAAGTAATTTCAAATCATTTCTTGTATTATATGAAGCACCTAATCTCGCAAAAGAGGCAAAATTCTGTCTAGCGTACATTTCTGCTTCGAGGACGAATATCGAGGGCAGAGTGAGTATACCATGGCCAACGAAATACCTCCTACATGACTCAGGAGGATAAAGGCCAAACAAGAGCCGAATTACTCTCTTCTGTGCAATGAATACCCTCCTCCAACCTGTTGATATACCCCATAATAATGTGTGGAAAGTGAGTTGGTTTGAACCGTAGCATGATACAAACCTACAAGATCTGTAAGTACCATACTGGACCTCAGCTGAAGAAGAGCAAAATATTAGCTACTCATTCTTTAGCAAACATGATTCGTGTGAGTCTCCCACCTCAATTCTGAGTCAAGAAAACAACCCAAATATCGGGCCTCCTCGTCAACAACATTCAACTGGTTATCACGTAATAGCATACCATTATGCAACTGTAATTGCACTGTTCTGCTCGCATTGGGAATTAATCTGTTGCGCTAACATCACGACTCCATTCTATCACACACTTCAACATTTTTTACCTCGATTTCCACAATGTCGATCCGGAGATCACTATTGAGGTATCATCTGCATACATAAAAACATTGCCTTCCTTAATATGTTCAGGTAAATCGTTTATGAACAACATGAACAACAACGTTCCTAGGATCGATCCCCGTGGAACACCTAATGTAGTCATGCATTCACCAGACACACAGTCCCCCACCCGTACTCTCACATTTCTACCCTCTAAGTATAAGACTTCAACCAATCATAGCAAACACCTCGCAAGCCAAGATTATAGAACTATCCAGAGCAATATTTGGGCACATAAGATCAAACGCCTTAGTCAGGTCAAAAAAACAACACGACAACAATCATACCCTCATCCAGCTTTTTATAGATTATATTAAACATGTCAACAGTTGCAGTTTCCGTTGACTTATCTTTACGAAATCCATGCTGCGACGAAGAAATCATATTATTGTCTTCAAGGAAATCAACAACCTGTGAATAAAAAATAAACTCCAGTAGCTTAGAAATTCCACAAAGAATCCAAATTTGCCGGTAACTGTCTGGCAAGGATGCATCTCCCTTCTTGTACACCGGATCATTATAAGTTGATAATGAATACTTATTTGATCAAATTGTAGTCTATACAATATATTACAGAAAAGTAAAGCTTTCTACATTTGTTCAAATTCAATTTGCACTAAGAAAAACATAAGAAATTCATTATTTTTAATAAATGTAGGTAGGTATTGGTTTTTTTGGCCATTATCTAGATAAAAAACGCGCGAGCTGCAAAGTTCAGTGACTGAGGTCGTATTTGTCTCTCACTTTAGTTCTTTTTACATACAAATTCTCAAACCCCAAGTAGTTTCGGAGGAATTGTTTAGTTGAGCAAAACATTGAAACGCACTAAGAAACTTATTAAAATGGAGGCGGTTGAGGAAAAAAAGTTGAAACACCAAATGGATTTCGGCATAACATCAACTCAGTCCAAGTGTCAAATTTCGAACCTCTACCTCAATCTGCAGAAGTATTGGAAACTCGCAAAGCTGAAAAAATACGGAAAAACAAAAGTAATCTACATTAAAATTGCGGCGCTCAGAGAAAAATCTAACATCAATGAATCCTGTTATTTTTCACCTCTCACGAAGTACCTACTAGCTATTACCATATAATTACCATCACCACAGAATAAATCATTACTATTACTATTTGATATTAACAATTTCCAAATGAATTTCAAGTAAAATCATGGTTTCACTTGGGAATTTCCCAAGCGGTTAACCATTACTTTACTTTATGCGAGGTACTGATTTATTTATCTACAATCGAAACTCGGAAGATAATCTGTCCAAGTTTGAAGGTGGATGTATCGCTAACCTTTCAATAGAGATAACCTTAGCCTTGACCATTTAAGTGTGTACGAAACGTCTATATATCGACATAAAACTATATCAATTGAATAAAAATAATTGAGATTACCGCCAGCCTTTTAAATTTTTCTCATACCTAGTCACTAAGCTTTATTATTCATTAGGGGAAATAGGGAAAATTTAATCTTCGTCATTTTTATTTATTATTTACAGATAAACTTTTTCATGTGAATAATTATTTTTGAAGCAGTTCTTATTTTGTTGTCGTTAATATTTCAGTCTTATCAGTCAAGATGATAATGCAATTTGATGTATAATATTTTCATTCAATCCTCATTGAGAGCTTAATTTCAATTATTAGAAACGAGAAAAAAAGCAAAAAAAAATCATAAAAAACTATATTGTGAGCTGAATAGAATATAAGATAGATTGAGGAAATGAAAAAAGGAAATATGTTGAAAGCTTCCACGGCAAGAATTTATCGTTTTATGAAAGGGAAGTTTCTACGATTGAAGCAAATTTTCATTGCATTTCTACCGTTCTCAGGCTTTATTTATTTCTTCAGTCTTTGCTGTTTGCCTGTTGTTTACTCTGAATATGTATTATCATACCTGAAATAACTGTTTGATAGGTAACACTGGTTTCGAAAACTGATGTCTAATTTGTTATGGCTGGTCCAGACGCTACGTTTTGCATAACCTTTTGTCTGCCCAGTTCAACACGTTGCAGATAAAACGTTGCGTGTAGATAGGAAAATTGCGCAGTCTTGAAAACGGATTGAAGACTGTACAGTTGCAGCGATAACTGAACTAAAGAGCATTGATTTCCTTGAACGGCGCAGACAAGTCGCCGCATGTAGACGGTAGCTCCGTTTTCCGATTCATTTTGTTACTCAGTTTCTTTGTATGTGTTTGTTTACTTTTATCGACAATGGCTGACCTTTGACAATTATCAAGGGAGTTTTTGACAGAATTCATCACACTATATGAAAGTTTCCCATGCATTTGGTGTATCAAATCGAAAGAATATAGTGACAGTGATAAAAAGGGACATGCTTATGAGAGTTTAGAGGAAAAATTCTAAGAAATTGGTGCAACCGCAAACAGATAAACAGTTGTGAAAACAATTATTATATGCGGTGTCATTAATTCCAATAAATAAGTATACGTTTTCATGTCCATTCTCAAGTAGTTCCGCCAATCAAGTGTTGCCTTTTTAGAAGCCACTTCCGCAACCACTTTGAACGCCGGGTATTTTTGAGACGTTCCAATCTTTTATTTTTCTTAACAAGACAGCATGCCAAAATTGAACAGAGTAGTACCTCCTCCATGGCGATGCCTATTCGAAATAAACAGAAATGTCTGCATCATATAGAGGCTCTCATTCCTTCCTAAGACTGTGCAGACAAAAGGTTTTTCAAAAGGTAGCGTCTGGACCAGCCTTACAAGCAAAGTTTTATCTGCAACGTGTTGAACTATGCAGATAAATGGTAGTGCAAAAGGTAGCGTCTGGACCAGCCTTACAAGCAAAGATTCATCTGCAACGTGTTGAACTATGCAGATAAAAGGTAGTGCAAAAGGTAGCGTCTGGACCAGCCTTACAAGCAAAGTTTTATCTGCAACGTGTTGAACTATGCAGATAAAGGGTTGTGCAAAAGGTCGCATCTGGACCAGCCTTACAAGCAAAGATTTATCTGCAACGTGTTGAACTATGCAGATAAAAGGTTGTGCAAAAGGTAGCGTCTGGGCCGGCCTTCAACATGACACTAAAACTATTTTCAAACCGAATTACATCATCAATTTTACATTGCCATATTTAGCGATATATTGCTTTATATCAAATTTACGTATTAATCAATCAGCTTTTCACATAGAAGCGATACCTTAACAAGTGTGGTATCCTGTGGTATATTTGCGTCGCAATAGCGACCTGGAAGTTTTATTTCAATTAGGAAATATTAAAGTCTACAAATTAAGTTCGGCAATTCTAATTGGGAAAACAAGTAATTCGTTAGTTCTTGTACATTTGTTATGCAGGTTTTTGTATTATTATGTTTGTTTATTTCCTTGTATCATAAATTTTACGGCGTCCTATTAGATCTTAAAAAGTGATACCACTGTCACAAAAGATAATCCTCAAAGAGAATCGATTATCAACGCTTTGAGAATGATACAAAACAAATTATAGGATTTGATGATAGTTTTAGCTAGTTTAACTGTTTGGGATTTTAACTCAGTTGACCAAACAAACACAGAGGGTGCCAAAAAAAGAATATTGGTTAGAAAGTATAAAACAGATTTCGTTCATTATTTATTAAAAATGGATGTGCCACGTAATTAATTAGACTTCAATGTACACTTTGCTGTCGGTACTGATTTGCAGTAAAGCAAGTTAAGGTTTTGGCAACAACGAACTATCAATAAAAAAATACATTGTTGAGGTTCCATGGTACAATTTGTAATTTTTAAAGGAATATATGTGATTCGATTGAAAGTGAATTTGTTTTTCAAGTTAGTGTTATTTAGGTTGAGTTATTATAATGAGAGGTTGATTAGTTTTATCAATTACTATTTTCAATCGTTTTGTATATGACCGGTTCTGTACTTGGTACCTTTTCGTATTTGTTACTTTCATATCTTGTGAAATATAAATTTTTATTATGTTTTCAGTATGTTTCAAATAATTCACAAAATGAACAATAACGCAATTAAAAATTGAATATTGTGTTTCAATTATGAATAGTATATTATGCACAAATATTGGGTTTAACTTCAGAAATTTAAATTTCTTATCGCAAAAAAATATATGAAATGCAACATAAACCTTTAGTTCCATTTCATATATACTTTGAAATGTTGGCGTCTCAAAAAATGACAAATATGCATTCATAAAGTACTAAACATAAGTATTTCATAAATATATCCTACTATTAAATAATTTCTCATTTATAGAATGAAGTATCCATTTTTTTTGATCTTCGCATCAACCCAACTTTATGCACAAGTGTATTATCCTGATGAGAATGGAAATGTGGTATATAACAACCAAATGCTGAATAAGCCTTTACAACCAATGTACTCTGCACCATTAGCTCATAAGTTAAATAAGGTTAATAACTCTCAAATGAGCAACATGCACGGTCCTATTCCAACCAGGGGTACACCTGAATATGAACGATACGTGGATCGTGTAATCTCCACAGGGCTAATGAAACTTACCTTGGCTGTGAAGAAAGTAATTAGTGATCAGTCGAAGGATCAATATGACTCTATTGTTTTTGCACCAGTTAGTATGGCAGGTGAGTTTCTTTCATATTAAGAAGAATGAAACACCTCAAATGCAAGAAAGCGTATGACTATAATGAAATACAATCTATTATTCTGAAAAATTGTGAAAATTAGTCCAAGATCCCAGAGCTCCCAGATATTACTTATTTTCCCAGCAATAATATGATAAGGATGAAGTAGTGTTCGTATGTACTTGGATACCTGCTACCTTGTGCCGACGGCCGATTTCCAGTATGGAAAAGCTCAACTCACTTCTCTTATTTTCTCAGTCTTGATTTTTACATATGATACTAAGGGAACTGTTTCAATACCTTCTGCAAGCAGCCAGACCGATCGTATGGACCAAACATCCTTCCAGGCACAAATTAAGTGTAGCTATGAGTATTAGCGCAATGTCATGATTCGCCCATTTAAGCGCGATAGTGATTATCTATGCTCGTCGATCTTTCTTCTGTACTTACTATCTACTTCAGCATGCTACTATGTTTGAGTATACTCATAGATAATCACTTTCGCGCTTAAATGGGCGAATCATGACATTGCGTTAATACTCATAATATAAGGGACACTTAATTTGTGTCTGGCAGGATGTTTGGCCCATACGATCGGTCTGGCTGCTTCCAGAAGTTATTGAAATAGTTCCCTGAGTATCATATAAAAAAAAAGTGAGTTGAGTTTTTTTCCATCTTCAGAATCTGGTACCTAGAAATTGGCCGTCGGCACAAGGTAGCAGGTATCCATACACTGAAAGTACATACGAACACTACTTCATCCCATACATATTATTGCTGAGAAAAGAAGTAACCTGTGGATAATTTGGTTTTTCATATTAATATATATATATATATATATATATATATATATATATATATATATATATATATATATATATATATATATATCAATAAACTATGTCTGGCTGTGTATTTGAGTTGTTAACATATCTTTTTTAGTAGATATTCATTCACTAAATGGTTTTTTCCTTTCAGCATCTTTGGCTCTGGTACTACTTGGCGCCAATGGAAAAACCTATAAAGAAATTTCCACTTTTCTCGGGTTCGCAACTGGTATCCCAGACCTAGATAAAAAATCTCAAATCGTCCATGAACAGTTTGGTCGTATGATCTTGAAACTTGAGAAAACTTCTGGTTTTGTAATTGGATCTCAAGTGAATTTTGCGTCTGCCATTTTCGTACAAAATAATTTCCCAATAAGGAAACTCTATCAAAGTACGGCTGGAGATGTGTATCGAAGTGAAGTGTTGAATCTTGATTTCAAAGAAAATCCTTCTTACGCTCAGAAAACCATCAATGCATGGGTTTCCGATAGAACTAAAGGAAAAATCAAAGAAGTTTTAAATGAAGCGCCTTCAGTAGATACCAAAGTTATTATTGCAAGTGCGATGTATTTCAATGCCCAGTGGGAGTTTCCCTTCTTCGATGGAGCCACTAAACGGTGAGGAATTTATTTTGTTTGCCAATTTTCGTAAAAGGAAATCTTCTCTTATCACACAAGAATAGTATCTTCAAGATCGTAAAGTCACGTGGACTTTCTTTAAAATATACCAGCCATACGGTCCATTGTGTTGGTAAATATCAAAAGGCGAAGATATTATAAATATACCAATTATTTTAAAGTGATGATGATGAGTGGTATGTTGGTTCGCCTAATCAAAAGGCCTTTGGATTACAGGAGTGTATTCACAACGAAGTTTTCACACTCCGAAGATGTAACTGATTCAGATATTTTATCACTCACTTTGAATTTCATTAAAAAGGGTTACATTGCAACCATTATTTTCAGCAGTTAATTAAATTTTCTCTATTTCCAAAGCAAGATTTGCCTTTGATAGAAGAATAGAAAAGCTCGATATATTATCGATCTTTCGGCCTGCTTTTTAGCAGTATTTGCCCCGAATAGCATCGGACCAAATGAGCTGAAACTTGGTATTTTGAGTTGTTTTTGAGGCAGAACAAAATTATCATGCTAGGGGTAAATTCAGTCGAAATTTAGGCATTTACGAACTTTGTGGAAGGAAGTGGTTGGGACGCAAACTGGTAGCAAAGCATGTGGAAATCGATTATGAACATCTACGAAATTGAGGCTTCTAGGTTTTTTGAAGGGTGTATGGAAGTATTTTTTGACCCACAAACCTTCGCCAAATTGAATTAGAGGGTGAAAAATGTTTACTTGCACTGAGTTGATGTTAAAGAACATTTTATGATGATATAAACTTTTTTCTGTGCCCACCACTATTTTTACTTGTTTTTTCATGGTTTTTGACAATTCGCGCTTCTGCTGTTTGTGTTAGAAGGTTTAAATTTTGTACGTGGATTAAGTTGACGTAGAGATATGATCATTTCATATGTATTGTTAGTACATTTAATGTATTATTTTACACGAGATGTATTTCGAGGCGACTATATCACATCTTGACCTGCTTAGCCATGAATACGAGTTGCACTTCGCTGTCTGGCTATTCAGCATGATTATCTCTATTTAATTATCATTCTGCGTATCTTCTCTGCTTTTATACATGATACTCTTCGCAATAAACTTAGACGAGGGGAAAATACGACCTTAGTAATAGAGCATACGCGTTTTTTAAATATTTAAATAAATTTTTTGTTATAGAATATGTAGTGAATTTTTAATATCATAAATTTTTGATTAATATTATTTATATATTCAGATTGATGTTTGAATGAAGGTAACAGGTAATTTGAATGTGAGTTATATTCATTATAGTATATATTCCACTTTCTACATCCTCTGGCATGTCCGGACATCCGGAAAATTATTTATACTCTTCTCGGTTGACCCCCAGAAAACAATTGATCTCATTTTATATAGATACAAATATTTCACACAATAGTTTATATTTTGAATTTCTTGTTTTCAATTTTTCATTGAAACATAATGTATTAATCATTTTCTCACTAAAGAACCGGACATAATCAGAATTAATGACATTCAGTGATGTAACCGGCCGCAATTTCCGTTTTTCAATGATCAGATGATTTTGAAGCACATGATGGGTTTTTAAAGGGTGGCAATTATTTACTTACCGCATTAGTATTTTGTGTAATTGTGTAAAGCCAAAGGGCTTGATTCTAAGTCATTACCCAACAGATTAACTTTTGAACCACTAAATTCCGGACTTACACAACACCCAAGAGCAAGGTGGGACTCGAACTCACAATCATCGGTTTACAAGCGATACACCTTACCGCTGGGCTACCGAGGCCTGTAGAGAGGGTGTTCGGCACATGAACCGTCCAATTTTTTTGGGATATTGTTGGGGTCATTTGTTACCTTTCCACCCTGGGTCCTAAGTCTCACGGTTAAGGAGAAACGTATTTTTAATATATTTTTTCTCAAATCACTCAAAATCTCTTCTTTAAACCCTCGTAAGTTTTTTGGTAATGCCTTTAAAAGCACCTTCTTTAATATTCTGTAACTTCTTCAAACTATTAATAGTCTTTATTCCAACTTACAGTAGGTACCAAAAGGACGAGTTTTTTTAAGTCATAAAATTACTGATTTTGTAAACTAGAGAAACAGTTAATTATTAAATTGAGGTTTTAGTTCAAGTAGAATATTATAAAAATAATAGCTATTTACCTAACAAGTGCGGAAAATGTTTTTCCGCACTCGGCTGCTTCACCGAACTCCGCTACGCGTCGTTCGATGAACAGCAGACTCGTGCGGAAAAACATTTTCCGCAAGTGTTAGGTACAATAGTTTTTCTACGAGCGTGAGGAAAGTCAACAGAACTAATCAAAAGTTGAGATATTTTTATCTGATTATAAGTGCTTATAGTTTAGTTGCATTTCAATTCGTAAAGAGTCACATTGACAAACCACAGAACACCTTAGTTCTGTGGCCAAACGATGCGGAAAAAAACCCTGCTATTCCATTTCCACACGGTGCGGAAAATTATTTCCACACGGTGCGGGAAAATTAATTTTCCACACTAAAATGTGTGTGGAAAATTCAATTTTCCGCCCGCTCGTAGAAAATATTGTTTTTCTCACCAATTTCGAACGATATCTGTTCTGCTGACAGAATATCGGCAAATTGAAGCCGATATGTTTTTTTATCAACGGGTAGCATACCTACTGTTAGAAAGGTCATCAAGTAGAGAAATTCTTTAAATACAATGAAGCTCTCAATTGTTGTTACTTTTTTCAAAATTGAATTTTGAAGTTGATTTTTATTTCACAAAATCACAAACTTTATGGAATAAAAAACTTCGGTACTGTCAATTCGAATAGAAACTATTAATTACTTGAACAAGCATATATTACAGAATTTGAAAAATTAGTGCATTTACACGCATTTGAAAAACTTACAAGGATTTAAGCGGGATTTCGAGTAATTAAAGAAAAAAATTGAAAAAACATATCTCCTTAACCGTGACTCTTAGGACCAAGGGGTTGAAAGGTAGCAAACGACACCAACAATATTAAAAAAAAAAATTTACGGTTCATGTTCCGAACACCTTATATATGGCGAATAACTTATATTGAAACTATCAGGAAACTGCCTTAATCACTTTTATCGACACAATATCCAAGTGGCGTTCTTAATACTAAAAAAAAATTAAGAATAATAACTCAAAAACCCTTAAAAAAATCTCCGGAAAAACTAATTAACAGTTATAAATGAAAAATCCGGACACCCTACTGCGTAGCACTAGGAATGATAAAACCCCTCGGCGCATGTGCATGTCGTAATGCTTATCTAAAAAAACGCTGTAATTTTTTCATTCTTCGTGGGGAAAAATTTTTGAAAACTCTTTTCTTATGAAATCATATGTGTTTTATCGATATCCGTTGGAATTTTTGAAATCGGACCAGCTACTAACTTTTTGTCGTGAGACTAAAAAAGAGGTTATAAAAAATCTAAAAAACGCAATAATTTTTTTATTCTTCCTGGAGAAAAATTTTTTGAAAACACTTTTCTTATGAAATCATATGTGTTTTATCGATATCCGTTGGAATTTTTGAAATCGGACCAGCTACTAACTTTTTGTCGTGAGACTAAAAAAGAGGTTATAATAAATCTAAAAAATGCAATAATTTTTTTATTCTTCGTGGGGAAAAATTTTTTGAAAACACTTTTCTTATGAAATCATATGTGTTTTATCGATATCCGTTGGAAATTTTAAAATCGGACCAGATCCCAACTTTTTGTCTCGAGACATAACCCCTTTGGCTTCGCCTCGGGGTAAAAATTTACATTCATAGCACTTCTAATAATTTTTAAATTATAATTTCATAATATAAACGTAGTTTTGGTAATAAAGGGAGATTGTCATTATGCAAGTACTTCAGTTAATGAGAACGCTAATTTTGCTCAGACTTGAAATAAGAAGTTTGAGGGTTTAAAATTAAACTTCCTAGAATCTCTCGAAATTAATAAATTCAAGTACCTACTAAGGTCTTCTTCCCAATGGCCAGGTATAACTTACGACAGCCATTATTGAACATTGTTCAACTATGCAGTTCAGTTTCAATTCCCTAAGGGCTTATTATTACCATATATGTCAGCACGCGATAAATGATTGCAATATTGTTTTAAATTTAATTTACGTATTAATCAATCAGCTTGTAACGTGAACTCCCCTTATGAAACAATAAAAATGAATTTTGGATAAATTACAAAAATTAAATGCTCTGACTAGTTCAAATATTTAGGGAAATTCGGTTACACTTTACCTGATTCATTCACACGAGACAATGAGACAAAGTAACTTTACTAAAATATCTATTAAAGTTATTTGTAAAATTTGGTTCAAAGATTACAAGTAAAATACGATTAAATTGAATAATGTAAAATGAACAAAGTTAATTTGATTTCGCTCTTTTTAGTATACTGATCTGTTTTTCCAAAGATCTTCAATTCAGCCTCCTGACGTTTTGGAAACTCAGACTCTGGACGTTTTCAGATTCCTTGAAACTCCTGACGTTTTTGAAATTCAGACTACAGACGTTTTGGAAACTCGGACTCCAGATGTTTTTGGAAACCCCAGAGGTTTTTCAAATTACTGACTCCTGCGGTTTTTGAAATTCCGACTCCTGTAGTTTTTGAAATTCCGACTCCTGCAGTTTTTGAACTCAGACTCCTGCAGTTTTTGAACTCAGACTCCTGCAGTTTTTGAACTTAGACTCCTGCAGTTTTTGAACTCAGACTCCTGCAGATTTGCTAAAATTCACATCGAATTTCAGTTTAATTAACTTTCAATAATTTTGTTTGCTGCGTAGATTCCTATCCTTCTTAATCTTATCTACAAACGATACTACGTCCTTTGAATCAAATAAAAAAACTAAGAGATAAGGAAAGTGTTTTTTTTTCGAGCAAAAAAAAACACAACACAAACTTTCATCAACGCAACAAGCAAAAAAAACAAGGTTAAAAAAGAAAATTTGAACTGAGAAAATTTTGTCAGACTGAAAGATATTTGAAGTGACGCTAGAAATCACAGAATCTTCTTTATTGACTGATCTCGGCTAGAATTTGGTTTAGCCAGTGGACGGTATTTCAAAATTTTTGCGATTTTCGCTACCCCCACCCCCCATGGTGAGATGTAGTGAGATTTTGCTCAACCCCCTCCTCGAATCTCACGTGAGATTTTTCAAAATGCGTATTTGTTATGTAAATGAGTTAAATTGGGCTCGATTATATTAAATTTATTTAAAAAAACAATTTTCTTATAATTTTTTCTATTTAAGACTGGTATTAGCGATTTTTAATGACGTAGCACAGAATCACAATGAGATTTAATAATAAAATACTTAAATAGGAACTACTGAAATTTGTTAAAGAATATTCACTCTAATTCAATCCACGGAGACTCATGTATATGATATCAAGAGTGACTAACAATTTTTATACCGCCATAACTTGAATGAAAAATTCTATTCATTCAAGTAAATTAGTAATATTTTATACGAATGTAGAGAAAATAAAATTAATAATAAAACAATGGTTGTAATAAGTCATATAGAATTGTTTTTTATTAAAAATCATTAGTGTGTCGTATGTTTATTATAAAAGGATATGGCATTATTTTCTTATGAATAATCCTAATATCGTAGCGTATTTTTTTATTAACAGTTAACGAATAATGTTTGAAAAATACTTGTTCATATTTAATAAATAAATAAATTGTTTCCAAACAAATGAATTTATTTATAGTTAATAAATTCTTCTATTATTGCATAATTAAACCACGATGATTATTATTATATATTATTTAGCCATATTTTACTGGAAAAACATATTTTACTTAATTAACCCAGGTTTCTCGCAATTTTCTACTGTTTCTTGAGAAAAAAAATTACGTGTTATTTGCCGAGACCACCCCCTTCCTCACGTGAGATTGAGTGAGATTTCGCTCGACCCCCTCCCCCCTAAACACCTCACGTAATTAATGTATGCCCCCAAAGAATTACCTTAACAAGTCTGGTATCGCCGACGCGATATCGCGTCAACACGCGATATGTCCTATTTTCTACTGAAATCTGTGTTCTCACACGACTCGCAGAATATAACCGCGATTTGTTCTGTATTATTCGAACAGTGTTGCAAGCATGCACACTGTTGCGTCATAATAGCGATCTGCTATCATCTGTTTCATTCTAACTAGGGTGATACTAAATTTTACAAATTTAATTAGTTCTCAATTACAATACAATTATACAGATTTTATATTATTATGTTTGTCTATTTCGTTATTCTACGTTCTATTAGCTCTTAAAGACTGATACAACTGTCACAAACAGTGGCGGGGCAAGACCTTAATTTGATGTGGGCAAGGTACATTTCGCGAGGCCCTTTTCTGCTTTCCCAACATGCATCGGCTAACTTTTGACAGCTACTATTTTATTAATTGTTCTCTGTGAATTCCTTTTTATGTCACAATAATCTTAACAAGTGGTGGTCTATGTAATCAACAGACAGCGAACAGTAAATTTGTATCAACATTTTTCATGACCACCCTTTTTGTCAGCCATATTTGACGTTCATTTTATTTGCTGGTATTAAAAAATCTGTTTTTTACCGGCTTTCAGGTGACTGTATAGAATGTTCGCTGTCCTTATAATCAAACATGCTCTTCTTTTTGGCTACCCTTTTATTTTTAAAGTCTTTAGGCAGATCATGACTGCTTTTCTCAATAATTTTGTTCAAAACCGAATCAGAATTACAGTGTGTCTGATTGTTCTGTTTGATTTTTTAAGCTTTCCATGCATTGAACAACTTCGTCAAATTGTAGGCCTTCACTGCCCCAGTTCTGATCTCCCACTTGGTATCTGATAAAGGCTTCATAGTACGCTTCAGTTTGCCTTTGATTAATTTCAGCGTTTGCTGGAACTTGAAAATAGCGAATAATTTTTTTCAATATAAGCAGAAAATGTTTTTGCTACCATAAAAGAATTTGCTACGTCTACTAACAGCAGATTACAGCTATGACAACCGCATGGTATAAAAAATATTCTAGAATTTATACTTAATATTCGAGTTTTAAGTCAACTATTTACGATTACCATATTTTGTCACATTCTTGGCCACGACAGTTTAGACTATCTAAGTAATTTTTTTCTAGCTCTCCCAGTATTGTATATTGTATTAGTTGAGTATTCTTCAGTCGTCTCAGTGACAGCAAGAAATACAATAAAGTTTTCTTCTATTGTGTTGATTGATGTATTACAATATCTTAAGATAGCTGACATCTAGTGCAGTCCAGTAAAAAAAATATTTTGTCAAATAACTTCATCGATAACTGTTATGCTAATATATATATGGCCGTAGGTGTCGCCCATGCCTTACACCGTCACAAAAGATAATTCCCAAAAGGGATCTATTTTAAACCAGAGGACAATAGTATGGTCCATCTACGAAGGTATATTGCTTGAAACAAGGGATTAACCCAGAATAGCCGATTCTTGCGTTGAGCCTTTCTTTCATTAACTCTTTTCATGCGATTTAGAACCACGCTAGTAGGAGACTTGTGTCTTTCTTCCAATACTGATGAGGGACTTTTTTTTAGGCCCGCCGCGCACGAGCAAATTTTTGCAGGTAACTATTTAGTTTCCGAAATAGAATATATAGATTAAGATAGAACCCCGCCCACGGGCGATTTTTTATTCGAAGCAACTAAAAAATTGAGACATGTCCTAGTCTGCTGGTGACTGAACAGTTGCCTACAGTTGCCAAGAAATATACAACGCACTTATTTAAACCTGTCGCCGCACACGGGCGATTCTCTAGTTGCCGAGTTCTTCCAACGTTTCAGTTAATGTTGTTTGTTCAAATATTAATTCTGTAATTATGTCGTTCGACATGCATAAATTTATAAATGAGAATGAAAAACGGCCAGCGTTATATTTTATTGGATACTCTCTCAATTGACTCTTAAAAAGTCTTCGGCCTAAAATAGGATGAACCCAAAATCGCTTTTAACATAATTTTCGTTTTAGTGCGATATCACACACATGCTACATCAACAAAATCCCTGTTGAACTGGGTAGGTGCGGGCAACTATTCAGTTGCCCGTGCGCGGTGTTAATGTAACAACGGCAACCAGGCTGCGGCAGCCAGTAAAACACATGGCGGCTTATGGGAGACCGCGCACTAGGCGGCCACGAGTTCCAGTCTGCAGCAGCCAGTAGAACGCGTCCGATTGCACGGCAGCCAATTGGCTGCGGGCAGCCAGAACGAGTATAGGTGATTGTATGTCGCATATATGTGGCTGCCAGACATATTTTGTACCCCGAAGAGTTTTCAAAAATGACTTTTGATACGGAGAAATTCATTCGGGAAATCGAAAGCCGTAAGGCAAAGTAAGCACCAATTTATCTTCTGGAGTTATACAAGCTCGCATAGCAGTACCCTTGATAGAAATACTTATGTTTTTCAAAAGGTTATCAAACGATTCCACTGACATTCTTGAATAGTTGAAAAACCGATCTGTGTATTTACGAACATCCTTAAATAGGTACAAAATAAGCATTTTGAGTGCTGCTCTAGAAGAAGAGGATGAATCCAATGTCTTTTCTTTACTTTGCGTTTCTTGCGAGTCAAAATATAAACAATTGTAATATCTTCCACGTCCATATCGCTCAACGGAATGGACTCAACTGGCCGCAGATTGGCTGCTTTAACTGGCTACTCAATATTTTGGCTGCCGCCGCCAGGCTGCCTAGTGCGCGGGCTCCCTTAGAGTCGCTATGAAAGTTGAGCCACACATTTCCGCCCCGTGCAAGATATTTCATGTTTTAATTTTTAACGGACACGGTGCGTTGTCTGATGGATTCTCGGCATATAGTAGAAATGGAGACTAGAGCGTAGCTAGTGGGGGCCAATTTTTCTGTTCACCCTAGAAAAATCGATGGTACTTATTGATAATTTTCTTACTGTTCAATCTTTAATTCTCAAGTTCAGAAATTCTAAAGTATTCGTCAAATTTGTTCTCATCGTCCACTAGATGAGAAAGCAACGTGCAGAATTCGCCATCAAAATATCTTGCTTCCCAAGCGTTGTGTACCTACTATTTTTCTCATTTTATCATCGTCCAACGCAATAGCTATTGTTGCCGATTCGCTGTTGCTGAAGCTGGCGAACATTTGAGTTTTATGACACTCAAAACTTCGTGA
The DNA here is from genome assembly GCA_030704885.1 of Cynegetis impunctata. Taxonomy (NCBI): domain Eukaryota; kingdom Metazoa; phylum Arthropoda; class Insecta; order Coleoptera; family Coccinellidae; genus Cynegetis; species Cynegetis impunctata. Next base: position 622,256 of record JARQZK010001482.1, on the reverse strand, counting down.
AGCCTGACCACTACTGACCACGCTCGTAGTACGGTCGTCATGCGGCCGTGTGTCGGAAATGTGTGGCTTTGAACTTATTGGCTGACAGACGGCCGTGTCTCGGTACAGACACGGTGCGGATACCTATGTGTGGCTCAACCTTAAATCGTTGTATGTGAGCCTTAGTACTATATTACTACCATTTATCGCGGGCTATATATGGTAAGTTAATGATATCGCTCCGTGTGTAAACGTCCTAAAAGTTCCAACATAATTAAGATTATATATAAATATCTGTATCTGTAGAATTTTTACTCTTATTTGGTCATCATCTGACGAAGAAGTAGTAGGTATATCTTTTGAAACTTGCTGCAAATAGTGTTTCATTATGAATATTTTCGATGGACTTAAGCTCTTATCTACAGTTGAGAACATTAGTTGTTGGTCTGGTGAGGTTTGACTCTGTTATTTAAAACCATTTGTTCATTTTATATTCAGTGGATAATAACATTCATCTAAGTGACCTAAACAAATTTGAACCCAAATTCTTACAGTGATACAGCCAAAATAGTTGTTTAGAAACATTTGTTTAAATATAGTTTCAAATTCTAGGTAATCTGTTTTACCGTTTCTAAAAATCACGTAATTGTACAAATCATAAAAGTGGAAATTCAGAAGGAATTCTCTGGTGCATATCAAGAAGTCTTTATATTAATACTGTAAAGTACTATTTCTAAGAAACTATACTGACATTTAACAACCGTGAGGTTAATTCAGCACTGTTGAAGCAACAGGAAAACATGCATTAGCTATCAGTGCATCATAGAACTACCTTTGAAAATGCTTATTATGTATATTTACAGACAACATGAAAGGAATATTAAATACTGAACCAGCCACAGACGTCAAGTACACAACATAGTTTGAATTTACATCACGTTCTTATAATGAAACATTTTCTTCGTATATTCACATTTTAGTTTAATGAATGCCAACGATAAAATGAGAACATGATTTGGTAATTAATTATTGACTTTACAACAGACTCTTGAAATTTCGGATTTTAGCATAATTTGGCCTGAAAAAGCCGAATATGAAGTCAGATTTTGTCGCTGGGTCATCTTTTTTTTTCAAAAACTTGAGCTGACCTGACTTTTTCTAACCTTACTAACCTAACCTCCGAGTCCATAAAAGTATAGAATTCATGTTATAGATGAATTTTATTATCAAAAACATTGTCTTTTTTATAATTAAATTCATATATTTCAGGAATTCTACGCTTTTATGAACTCGGAGGTTAGGTTAGTAAGGTTAGGAAAAGTCAGGTCAGCTCAAGTTTTTGAAAAAAAAAGATGACCCAGCGACAAAATCTGACATCATATTCGGCTTTTTCAGGCCAAAATAAGCTAAAATCCGAAATTTCAAGAAAATCAGGGCAGTCTGTTGTAAAGTCGATAATTACCCATATTTTTGTTGCAGGTATTATGTAATATTTTTTAATAATAATTAGACCTATCCATTCGGTGCGAAATATATACCTATCTACAAATTTTGAATTTTCGTAAATAATTGGTGTACCTAATATATAATTCATAAAGTTTTTTTCTTTTATATATTTGAAAAATATGCACGTCTCAATTTTGGCTTTTTGATATGATTTTTTTTACTTCATTAAGATGAATTGATTTGTAAAATATTTGATATGCTTTCAATTAGGTAGAGTATGAACATTTTTCGTTGTAGTTTGTTTAATGATGTGCCTTTTTTTCAGGCGCCCGTTTTACACCAATGGTAAAGATAAACCCAGTGATGTATGGGTAGACATGATGTCAAATGGAGGCGATTTTCCTTATTACAAAGACAAAATTCTTAATTGTGAAGTAGTAGGATTTCCATATAAAGGAAATCAAACAACAATGTACGTAGTCAAACCGATGAATTCTAATAGAGATAAATTGAGAATGTTAGAGAACTCTTTGACTGCAGAACACTTGCATAGATTAGTTGAAAACGCGAGGGAAACTTCTGTAGTGATCCTGTTTCCGAAAATGTTAATAGATACAACTATTGATCTGAAGTCTCCACTTAAATATTTAGGAGTAACATCGCTATTCGATCCAGTTGAAGCCAACCTAGCATTATTGTCACCTGGTCCTTCTTCAGTCGTAAATGTGACTGAGAAACTCAGCTTAGGTTCTTCAGTTTTAAATCCAATATCACCGAGCATTCCGAAATATAATTATGAAGATGACGATTCAGTACTGATTTTCAATAGATTTGGTGAAATGGTAAATTGTACGGAGTTTTTCGATATGAAGGAAAATAATTTGACGACTTGTGAACAAGTGATCCAAAATACAACAAAAAAAGTGGTATATAAGAAATTCGATGACAAAATTGGTAGAAGAGTGGTTCGACAAACATCGATTACAGATAACTTAGATACTCTACGGGAAAATATTAACAAGCACCCAAATCCTCAAACTTATGAAAACCCTGGACTTTACGCAGACAAAGTTATCCATAAGGTTTATATGCACATAACAGAAACAGGAACTGAAGCAGCTGCAACGACCGTGTTCGGTTTATCGAAAACTGGAAGCCGTGCTGTCTTCAGGGTAGAAGTTCCTTTCTTCTTCTTCATAATACACGAGGAAACTAAAGTGATAACTTTCTGGGGTTCTGTGAATAAACCCACCCCTTTTTACACAAGTGCATAAAATTCATATGAACTTTTAATCATTAATTTACATAAATAATTTATTTTGACATCGTTCTTATTCTTTTCTACTTTTGACATGTTTTTTTATCAGCAAATCAACTTCCTCTGAACATAAGTAATTATAATATTTCTAGTCTTTTGATTTAATAAAATTATCTTGTATAAATTGTGTTTGGTTATCTATATCCATGAAAAAAAACATATATTATATATATATATATATATATATATATATATATATATATATATATATATATATATATATATATATATATAACTTAATAACTGAAGACGGCCACAGCCGCAATGAGAAATTTTTGAAAACAAGATAAATAGTAACCTATTCTTTGACTTTTCAAAATCAAAATAATTTGAACCTATTTCGAACATTACGTAGGTAAAGGTTTCTGTGGTTTCCCTTACCTTCTAATAATAACAGATTTGAATGTTAATATTGGACTGAATAGCACGTAATAAATAACAAAGAACGGCCACAGCCGAACAAATTTTTAGTGAGACATAGTAGTCTTTTTCTATTCAAATTTTTTCAAATCAATAAATGTCAAAGAAATTTCAATTTTTTCAAAAGTTTTGATAAAGCCACGAATGTCGTGGAGAAACGTCAACTTTTTAATAAAATCGAGATTTTTGAGATTCAACAAGCCTGTTATTGCTTATAATTATCAAAAGATTATATATATATATATATATATATATATATATATATATATATATATATATATATATATATATATATATATATATATATATATATATATATATATATATATATATACACTGGCCAGCAAAATTAACGCACCACTAAAATTTGGGTCAATTTCAAAGTTAATTTTCTCGCGAACTGAATCGATTTAAATAAAATTTTTTTTCAATGTAGCTTAAATCTTCAGAAATGACGTTATGCAAAGAGAGAAAATTTAAATTCGAGTTTTGGGCATATACTGGGTGTTTGAAGAAAAACTGGTAAAATGCACAACTTTTGTCATATTCTGTGGGAATTCCCATCAACAGTATTAGGTGTCTCTCTAAGTCAAAATATAGCCCCATCTTTTAAAAGCATTTTTTTTTTATTCACTTTTTTATCTTGCTTATTAAATGAAATACGGAATTTAATGTAAAACGTAACAACTAAAATTTATTTTAAAAAAATTTGAAATAAAATCTTAAACATTAAAATAAAAAGTCAACAGTGTTTTCTCCCCTATTCCTTATAACTGATTGACATCGACGACCCATATTTTGAACCAGACGTCTAATTTTTGCTTGATCTATATTTGTCCATATTTCCCTCATAATGTTTTCTATATCATCCAAGGAGGCAGGTGGTTGATGATCTCTAAGCTGCCTTTCATTAGATCCCATAAATGTTCTGGTTAATTAAGTTCTATTTTCGCAGTATGTGGTCTGGCATTATCTTGCATTAGTATAAAATTATCTCCAATATAACCAGCCATAGGGACCACATGCTCTGACAAAATTTCGTCAATGTACTTTTCGCTATTTAAAGGTGCTCCATGCAAGGACATGATGTCTGTACGAGCTGCCAAAGAAATTCCGCCCCAAAACATCACAGAGCCTCCATTCAATAACTCCGTTTAGCGAATATTATTTTGTGAATAACGTTCGTTTGGCTGTCGAATAATTTCTGAGCTTCGATCCTTGCTGGAGAGATAAAACCTCGTCTCATCAGTGAACAAAACTCGTTTCCAATCTTCAGCAGTCCAGTTCACATGTTCCCTAGCAAATTGAAGTCTTTAAGTCTTTTTTCGACATTAAATTCCGTATTTCATTTAATATGTGAGATAAAAACGTGTATAAAGAAACAAAATGCTTGTAAAAGATGGGGCTATATTTTGACTTAGCCCTCTCGGTCACGAATTAAAACTATTGGAGCGAAAAATCTGAAATTTACTGTGATGCAACTTATGATTTTTTGAAAATTTTCGATGTTAAATTCAGATTTTCAAAATGCTCCGTTTGGGCGCTATGACATGTCCCCAATTGAGGACATCATGAGCTGATGGGAACTATGACATGTCCCCAATTGAGGACATCATGAGCTGATGGAAGACAAAAAATTTTCAGAAATATGTTCAGAGGGTAAAATATTAATATGTTTTATTAAAATAACATTACAGGGTATGGTATTTCATGAATGGTCCATTTTCGAAGTACTAAAATGTATAAAATTTAACTTTTGCAGAAATAAAATAAAAGTGCTGTTATATTTACCTAGATGTTGCGTTTACCGCTAGCTCACAATGTCCTCAAATTAGGACACCACACTTTCAAAAATCGCTGATTACAATATGCACAAAAATCAACAAACACAATTACTTTTGAACAAGTCTACACTTATTGTGAACGTGAACAAACAGTTTTCAAACACGTGGTCTAACGAATATAACCAAAACAAAAATAAACAGTAGAGCGCTACGCTGCTGTCACAGCTACCCTACGGAAACCTATATTTCAAATGAATGAATTTTTTTTCCATCAGCTTGTAGATGGCAGCACATATATTCATTTGGAAGTATATGATGTCCACAACTGAGAACAATGTGACAGAGAAGTAAGAGCAAGCGGCACTTTATAGGAAAAAATCCAAAGTAGGTTGTCCTCAATTGAGGACAAGGTGAGCGAGAGGGTTAGAGAGACACCTAATACTGTTGATGGGAATTCCCACAGAATATGACAAAAGTTGTGCATTTTACTAGTTTTTCTTCAAACACCCAGTATATGCCTGAAACCCGAATTTAAATTTTCTCTCTTTGCATAACGTCATTTCTGAAGATTCAAGCTAAATTGAAAAATTTTTTTATCTAAATCGATTCAGCAGTTCGCGAGAAAATTAACTTTGAAATTGACCCAAATTTTAGTGGTGCGTTAATTTTGCTGGCCAGTGTATATATATATATATATATATATATATATATATATATATATATATATATATATATATATATATATATATATATATATATATATATATTAATATATATATATATCTATATATATATATATAAATATATAAATATATATATATATATATATATATACATATATATATATATATATATATATATATATATATATATATATATACATATATATATATATATATATATATATATATATATATATATATATATATATATATATATATATATATATATATATATATATATATATATATATATATATATATATATATATATATATATATATATATATATATATATGGTTCGATTAGTTGATGGTTTGAAATATTTTGCCGTTTTTGTTTTTTTCAAAAAAAGCTTAATTCACTCGGTAGCTAATTACCAGCAAGGGCAAGGATGTAATTATTTATTTGCTTGCTATTTTATTCATTCAATCAAGATAAAGTCCTCCAAGAGTGTTAAAATACGTCCTACCTAGCATTTTCTAAATAATATGTTTATGTTTCAAGGAAAATCATCATAATGTTAACAGGATTTTCAATTTTACTGCTTGGCATGGATTTCTTTGTAAATTTATTTTCAGTTTCTATGATGCCAACAATTGATTACTATAAAACTCATCAAAGATTTAGAAAATACAAGCAACTTCCATACAATTTAAATAATCATTAGATTTTATTGATAAAAGTGAAATTTTATAAATCAAAATTAATAACAATAATTACAAGATCAATATAATATTACATAATTATAAAAAATTGGATGATAAAGATTTTTCATAGGTAACTTCGTCTGGACTAATTCTAACATTTTCAACAGAGCATTTTGGTTGCTGACTGCTCGACTCATTACTTGTATCAAAGCTGATTTCAAAAGGTGATGCTTCGTGGTTATCTAACGAACTGCTGTATAAAGTCGGCAGTCCTAATAAATGTCTAATTACATCAGTCAGACGATCAGATTCCTTAATTTGATAATATATTCCTTGAGCATCATTCAATATTTTTTCCACATTCAAATGCCCACAAAGTTCATTTATATGCTGAAAAAAACATTAGTATTACTGCAACAGTTTTCGGAGAAATGAATTACTATGGAACGAAGTAAATTTTAAAATCCTAATCATGAATAACTTCGAAGACAAAGGGAAGAGGAAATATTCTTTTAGCAATGTTGGAGAAAAAACACTGCTAATGTACCTAGTGCAATAGGGTACAATAGACCTTAAGGTCGCGGTGCAACATAACCCCATATTAATAATAATAATTTATTTATTTATCACAGACTCCAAAACAGTCTTAACTTCAAACTGGTACAGGAGCCTTTGAAACAAATTACAAAATCCTCTCATCAACAAAAAATCCAAAAACAAAAATAAATTCTTAAAAAACACATCAGAAATATTAGATATTTTACACATGAAGAGAATTCAAGTACTTCCTTAGGTTATGGCACATTTTTTTTAGTTGTCTTTTCTTCTTTTATCTTCAGTGGGATGGTATTATATTTTATACATCCTTGATATATGGGAGCATTTTGTCCTTTGTGTGTTCTGGCATATTCATTCCTAAATTCCTCTCTTCTGCGTGTTTGATATGCGTGAAATTCTGACTGCTGTATTAGTACTGCTTGAGTTTTTATGCTTCGATTTTTTATAGAATAAATAAGTTTAACTTGTTCCACAGTTTTAATATCAACAATATTCAGGTACCCTGTAGCCTGGTATAACTGAAGAGTGAGAGTATGCTAATCCAAACGATGTATACTTTTTATGGCCTTATTTTGGGTTCTTTGAATCTTTTCAATTAAACATTTTGCTGTATTAGCCCAACATGGGATTATATATCTGAAGTGTGGTTCAATAAAAGCGTAATATATTAACTTTTGGGTGTTTGTATCCAATTGATCACTACATCGTCTAATGGCTCCAATCATAGGTGATATTTTTTTACTAAGACTTTCAATGTGTTCTTCCCATGAAAGGTTCTTTGTAATAGTCAGTCCCAAGTATTTATAAATTCCTACTTCATTTAATTTCATTTAAAAACACATTAACATCCTCTCTCCTTTTGTTTTTTTTGACTAATGAGCATATATACAGTCTTATCTATATTTACTTTTAGCTTATTATAACATAGCCATTGGTTATATACTTTCAGGTCTTCATTTAATTTATTTTCTAGCTCTCTTAGACATGTCGACGACAGCACTAGTGTGGTATCATCCGCAAACATAAAGTATCTAGATTTTAATTCTAAAACTTTAAGGCCATGTACATACAGCAAGTACAGAAGAGGTCCCAACACTGATCCTTGTGGTACTCCTATTTTCACATTAAATAAATAAACCTAGTGCAATCTGATAAAAACTATCTTTACCTATAGCATACATTGTATTCTATATATACAAAACAATTCTCCTACCTACATGTATTCTATTATCGTACTACTATAAAAATTTTGAAAATACCATGGTTTAAGATCATTCTGAAAGTTCTTACAATATTACAAATGGAAATTAATTTCTCGTTTTGCGTCTCAAGGTGAATCTAATTTATATTTGTGTATTTTCTATTCTGTCCTATCATGAAATTTCTTTTGTGGTATTAGACTCTACAATCTAATAACTCTGCCACAATGGATTGACTGTAAAAGGGAGGACATTGCCATCATTCCGTTTATGAGCACGTTCAGATACGCCCTTCTCAGAGGAAAGGTCAGTGTTGGACACCGACAAACACAACGGCAGATCTGAATATTCCAATTTTCGACTATTTCCAGAATTTTTAGTTTATTTTAAATAAACTCTCCTGCCATAAGGGGGCATCCATCAATTACGTGAGGTATTAAGGGGGGAACGAGGAAAATCTCACTTAATCAAACGTGGGGAAGGGGTGGTCTCATCAAATATCACTTAATTTTATTTTTTCGCAAGAAAAGGTATAAAATTGCGAGAAAACTTGGCTAACTAAATAAAAAATGTTTCTCCACTAAAATATAGCTAAATCCTTCATAAAAATATTCATCGCGGTTCGATTATGCATTGATGGAAGAAATTATTAACTAGAAATGAATTCATTTGGTTAGAAACAATTTATTAATTTATTAAATATGAAAAAATATTTTTCTAACATTATTCGTTAACTATTGATAAATATTTATTAACAGTAAATACTTTTTTTGGAGTAAATATTTCTTCTTCATATACTGTACGATGTGAATATTATTCATAAAAAAATAATGTCATTACCTTTTAAAATAAACATACGATCACTGAAAAACACTGTGACTTATTACAACCATTGTTATTATTAACTTATTTTTTTTCACATTTTTATAAAATATTACTGATTTACTTGAACTACTTAATAGAATTTGCACACATTAACTCATTCATAACAAATATGCATCAAAAAATCACCAAAATTATCTCACGTAATTATTGGATGCCCCCCCTAATATGTCTACATTAGTCAACCAATGACGTGAAAAGTTCGAATGGACCCGCCCGCAGGTCCCCTATTTCACTAGTACTTGAATGTAAATATTGATACATTTTTGCTCCTGAAGTTTTAATTATATTGTGAATATATAAATATTTTAGTTTGGAAATACAACAATTTTTTCGAACCTGTTTCCATTTTTTATCAATTTACTAGCTATACAATATAACAAGGCGTGCAGAACGAGGTAAAGTCATCAATTACGTGCACCTCAACACCTTGTGTTAACTCATAGGTGAAAAAACTCGTCCTATTCAAAATAATCGAAATTATTGAGCCAATTATTTCAATTTCAGAGATATCTTTTTCATCTGCACCATTACATTATTATTGCTCTTTGTAAATCCCTAATTTTGAAAGTAAGGAAAATAAATTTGACTGCAGCGTCATCTAGTTGTGCTACATCACACTGATTCTTTTCAGTATGATCATTGTCTTCACATTATACTGGTGAACTATAAATATATAGACAATAAAAAACCTATAGTAGTTTTGTCAAAATCATTTTAAACAGAAGAGCTTGTATGTTTTAACTAAATACAAAATAATATTAAAAAGCTTACCTTGAGTATTTCAGTGAATCCATAATTATTGCTGATAAGAGTGTGTTTCTCTTGGGTAAGAATTGCACAACAAATTAACAAGTGAAAATTTTCGCAAGGAAACCCAGTCCACATCACCTCCCAGAAGGACATACAATCTTCTTCACTTAGTTCTCTTTTAAACCAAACAAGAAGCCATCGAAAACAGAAAAACATGTTGCCAGAATCATGATTATCGAAATAAGTAGCTAACTCTGAATCTATAAAGGCAAGAAGGGTGTGTAAATTACTCAGCTGCTCTTTCATTCCTACTTGGTCTGCGTCAAAATTTGAACTCTAAATAAACGAAAACTATATGATTAGTTCAGTTGTATTACATATGGAGACAGAATACTTATTTCAAAATCACCATTGAAAATGAAATGTAAGTGAGAATTTTCAACAAGAACCCATTATTACAATACGTCTAAATACTTCCTGAAGAGATTTATAGCATGTTTACTTACCAATTTATTCATGAATCCAACAAAGCACCAAAAGGCATCAACTTCACTCTGCATCAAATGTAAAATTGGGGAAAGAAGGTCACTCATACCCTGTACATAACCTAAATCAAAATTATACATGACGTAAGTCATTAGTATATCGTTTAGCACTTGTAGATTAGGATTATTGTCCCCAGCATAAAAATCTATTGTTCTGTCTGTTCTACATACATCTTTTTCAATCTGAGTTTTTCTCTCCTTGAAATCTGTGAAATTTTCCTCTTGTGTCTTTGTCATAGTTTTCCACTGCAATTTCATGGAAAAGTACTCATCATTTTTCTGCAATAATAATTTCTGCCTATCACTGTGACTACTATTCCAAGGATAGTAGTCTAATAAATATTTCCATACGTCTTGCCTTAGAGATGGGACAATTCCCTGAAAATAAATATTGAGTAGTTAAGTATGTGAAATATAAAAAAATGAATAGAAGTAATGTGTAAATCTGTTACTAATTCAAAAGCTAAAAAATTGTTTGATCAAAAATTGGAAAAATTGATTTAGAAGAAACTTACTCCTTGAAATATTATCAGTTTTAAACATTCTGAATCTTCAATTCTACCTTCATTGTCTTGCACTCCAAGCCACTGTTCTAAATATAATGCTTTACCTCTAGGAAAATCTTTTCTATGAGGTAAATCACATACACTATCTATTACTTCATAGTCGCCATGTGAATGTACAGTGGTAGTATGTTCATATTCTGTAACACTTCTATTCAATATTTCTCTCACATCAGCATCTATTTCTCGATGTTCTGGACCTCTATAAACTGAGAAAAATCAAATAATCTTTTTCCATAATAAGTATAACTTGCAATATCATTACATAATTTTAAATTGAAAATCTGCGATCCTCACTGAAAGACTAATATAGACAAAATGCATTATTATTTTCATGAAACATATAGGTGACAATACATCGAAATTGATCAAAACATATAAAATGATTTACCTAAATCAGTAATCTTTGCAAAGGCCTCAAAAGTAGCTACCACAGGTCGTTCTTGAAAATTCCATAGCCTCCATCCATACGTACTATCACTACAAACATTTAATTCTGCAAAAGACCTATCTATTCTCTCCCTTTCTGGGTCATTCATATTTAAGACAATAAACAGATGTTTATCTCTTCTTGATGGTACTGTCTTAACCAAAGATTTCAGGCAACCAACTAAATGTTCACAATTTCCATGCTGAAATAAATATGTACAAATCTGCTCTGATTTTCCATCATTGAATGTTAATCTTCTACTTTTATCAGAAACCCGAAAACTTTTTATCTCCTCAAAGTTTATTCTTAAGTATTTTGATCTATTTTTGTGCTCTTGGGGTACACTTCCACTTAAGGTTCGTACTCTTCTTTCTACTGTATTTACAACTGCCCACTCTTGGTCCTGAATGTCAGAATCTACTGTTACTTCTACTGGTTTCCATTCAATATATTTACTCTTATCGATATATTCGGTTATCATCAAAGTACCTACAGACTTCAAAAAATTGATGAAAGATGCAGTAGCTGAAAATAATAGCACTCCATCCTGAACAAACAATTCCTTAACATCTTCAGCTTCTGAAGATTCACTCATTCTGCATCAGATAAATATTCAACAGGAAAATCTCAAATCATTTAAAACATATACACAAACAATATAATTTTCAAACACTATCTTTAACATGAAAACACGTCACTTATTAGGGAGGTTATTGCCAATTTGACACTCGCTAGTATTTCTGATTCTCTGTTCACCCTGCATAGCCATAGATTCACAAATAATTCAATTTCTTCATATAGTTGGCTATCCCCATTTCATTAAAAGTTGACGGTATCAAGGTTTTAGTCTGATCATTAGTTTACACGCATTTATCGTTTGAATTTAATCTGTTAATGACAGAATGACACATACATGACTAAAATAACTTAATGTGTCACATGACATGTGGATTGTGAATGTTGATGTTATTGCTCTCTGAGATAGGTAGTAGGTAATTGGTACTCTCTGTTTTTATATTAGTTATCTTGGACGATTGAGAATTCGGTTCTGCCGATATTTTATTAATGTTATGGCTTTAGTCTGTCTGGGATGCCACAAGCTTGAAGGGCGCCAGAAGCGTTCTCTTTTTTTTGGGCTGTTTTTTCATTTTATGTATTAGATGAAATTCATTACTTGATTTGAATTGATGATTTTTTAAATTCAATCAATTGATATAAAATAACCTTTGAATCCTGATGCGTGATTTGAATAGAGCTGATTTAAATCAAAGAACAAAGAACCCTCTTGTTAAATCCCACGAATTCAAGACCATGCAGCCCTGCACAACGCGCAACATTTTTGAAATGGAAGCAATTAGAACGGGGGTTGAGAAAAGGCGGTCCCATTTATGACCACATACAACAGCAAATTGATATGACAAAACTGCACTGCATTTTTTTTGCATAAATATCATCAAAATGTATCCTCTACTGAGTAAGCATTATTTTCATTTAATTCAGGTTCTTTATATTTAGAATGTGTAATGTATATTTAAGGATTTTTTAAAGCAAAATATAGAACAATGTTATGCCACCTTTTCCTATAGAAATTTAAAAAGTTTCATCTCACTCTTTGTAAATTCTACATATTATGTTGAGATGCTTGAGTGACAGTGACAACCAGATTGTATAGCAATAAATCTTGAAAGTTTTTCATTTTTCGTATTATTTCTGAAGGCTACATCGTCAAGTGTAATATCTTTCGCCTTTGTTTAGCAACAAAACCAAACGGAAATTAAAAAAAAATGTTTTGTACAGTGAGGGGGTAGGGGGTTACGCCACTGTATATATATATATATATATATATATATATATATATATATATATATATATATATATATATATATATATATATATATATATATATATATATATATATATATATATATATATATATATATATATATATATATATATATATATATATATATATATATATATTTAACTTTTTGATAATTATTAGCAATAACAGGCTTGTTGAATCTCAAAGAACTCGATTTTATTAAAAAGTTGACGTTTCGCCAAAACATTCGTGGCTTTTTGAAAATTTTTGAATAAGCCACGAATGTCGTGGCGAAACGTCAACTTTAAAAAAAAATTGAGTTCTTTGAGATTGTTGAATCTCAAAGAACTCGATTTTTTTGTTATTACTAATAATTATCAAAAAGTTAAAAATAGTTCACAGGCAACAACATTTCATATATATATATATATATCAGGCGCGGATCCAGAGGGGGGGAACTGGGGGAACGTTCCCCCCCCAAATGGACCGGGCCTCACCTAATATTTTAATTGAGAGCTACTCGATTTACCATTGCCCAAAATACCAGTACCTTTTGGCTTTTAAATATATAAAAGTTCCCCCCCCAAAAGTCGGGCCTGGATCCGCGCCTGATATATATATTTATATATATATATATATATATATATATATATATATATTTAATTATATATATATATATATATATATATATATATATATATATATATATATATATATATACCCAACTAACTTTTTTTGTTTTATAATGGTAAAGGTTACGTTTCGATTACCTATTTTATAAAACCTAAGAACCTATCAATTGTTCGCGAAACGTTTTCGTTACTCTTATAAAACCCCTATAGCACTTAAATGGAGAATCCTATAAAGGTAACGGTGACTAAATTTTAGTACCATATAAAACTTTCACTTTCCACTTATTTGTAACTAAGACGTTGTCGTTACCTTTATAAAACATAAATAGGTTTTATAGCGGCAAGGAATATATTTTCGTTACCGCTATAAAACCTTAATATTAAAACATCCTCGCCTATAGTGTTTATAAACACCAAAAATAAACCACTCCTTTTAGCTTCATCTCTTTCTACATTGTTTGTTCACAATATGTTCTATTTCAAGTCCTTCTCATTATTATTCTGCTTCTACTTTAAAGTTGACAGCAATGGATTTTCACTTGGATATTATGAAAATGGCATATTAAACAATTAGGTATTATAACAACTTAAATACTTTGGCAATTGTTATATGAGGACTTAATTTCATTTGGCACGAAAGATTCATCGAGTAGTTTTACATTTTACCATTCCTACAACTGAAGCGCCCCCGTTTTGGGCTCTCTAACAATTTATTTTTATAAAAACCTGAAAATTTAAATTATGTCTCATTATTCCTTTTTCTGCAAATAGGCTGTCCAAAATTACTTAATCCCATATTTTTGAAGAAATACGTCTTCAAGCTTCAGTAATATTGCTTAAAATGCAATATTTTTCTTCTTTGTGAGGATATTTATGTCAATTCGAACACAAACATAAAAATGGCCGCCATATAAAAAGACGCCATGTTCGCCATTTCGCTTTTTAAACACTTATAGTTTTATTTGTGCCTTTATGTAATAATAAACACCTTAAAAACTTTTATAGAACTTACCTAGGTGTCTTATGGGATTATTACCGAAAAGGTATTTCTAAAAACTGAAAGTAACCGGAAAACCAATTCAAAGCTACCAGTTCTCAAATGTCGTTTTTGTTTATATTAGCTTCAAAACGAGTGTTATATTAATATATTTTCTTGAGGAAAGTCTGCGTTTTAGTCTATATCATTTTTGGTAAATTTAGTTGTTGGTGATTTATAACCTGGTGGTGTGCTTCGCAAAATATTCTCCCGGGTTTTAGCGCACTTTCTATAAAAGCTGCTACTGTATTTAACCTTTTTCCAATTTTTTCTCTCTTGTGGCATATTTATTTACTTACAATCAATTATTAAATCATAGACAATAACCACGATTACTGATTAAACATTAAGAAAAAACGGAAAACAATCATCAAACATCTTTACCTCAAAAATATAGTTTCGGCCCCTTCTATGAAAAAGTTTTATAAAATTCCTATAAGTTTTATGAAATTCTTTAGGTTTTGTACTAGCTGTAGAATATTTATTAAGGGCCTTAAGATTTGTAAAGGTTTTACGAAGTAAGCTATAAAACCCCAAGAGTAAAAGTTTTATAATGAGGTTTTTAAGAACGCTATAAAACTCTTTTAAAAAACTATAAGTAACCAACACCAAAGGTTTTATAGATACGGTAACGGAAACGTTTTGGATGCAATGTTATAAAACTTCAAGTATTTTGGTATTTTCTGGACGTCTTTTAAAACTTGTAACACCAATAGTTTTCTTATAAAACTGAAAAAACTATTATAAAAGCTAAGGTTCTTTATAAACCTCTTATAAATATCCATTACCGATTAATAAAACTTTAGGCTCCAAAAAATGTTAGTTGGGTATATATATATATATATATATATATATATATAAATATATATATATATATATATATATATATATATATATATATATATATATATATAACATATATACCTATATATGATTGAAAGTTCTTTGTGGAGTGAGTTGATGTTGAGGAAGTTGATGGTAGTTGTTTCAAATATTTTTCCTTTAACCGCCGTCATGTTAATGTAGAGATTGCATACATTTTCGTGGTATTTCAGGTTTAGCGCCACTCCACAGCTTATGTTGATTTTTATATTGAAACTTCTTGTATTTTTGAGGAGCGTTGTGCATCTCTTTAGCTACTCAAATTTTTTTTCTCACGTAATTTTGTTGTAAAAATTTCATTTTTTTCCATTTGTAGGTCGATTATAGAAATTAATTTAATACAAAACAATTAATCAGAGTGAAAATTCTATTTAATACTCCTTTCAGTGTATTAGTGAAAGCACACATCGAATTTTTCTGCACGATCTACATCCTATATCTGCATCTCATGGACGTTTCAAACTGTGATAATCTGAAAAGGTTAAATTAAAATAGCTGAGTTGTCGATTGTTCTTTAAGAGGCCTTTATATTTCGCGCAGGTTGAAGTACATTACAATAGGCCCTTCGTAACCACGAGAGAATATTCTTTTGAGCAGTTTTAGTCAGTGCAACTTTTGCTTCCATCTTGTTATGAAATAAAAAGTTCTCTTTTATTTTCCACACGAAAAAATTTCATAATACGAAAAAACTGACATGTCTGAATCGCCTTTTCAAAAACACGTCTGCATTCTATTCATTTCCTTAGGCCTTATATCTTATTACTTGACAATGAAACAAAACGTCTTGGTTCCAAATAAGAAACCGTACGAACATTTCCTGAACGATTCTTATTCGAAAATTGATTTTGATAACTTCGAAAATAACAGCATTACGGAAAATTTAGCAAATATTTCAGACGACTTTTTGTTTGATCTTCAGTTAGTTAGTGAAGTAAATCAAATTAGAAAATCAAAAGTGGTGAATATTTTAGGATTATTTGAGTTGTCTACAAAATGGGGTAGAAGAGTGGAGGGAGAAAGTGAGTTATTGGCTGCAAAAATTGCAATCAAGTATATCAACCGAATGAACATTTTGCCTGGATATTCGTTGAATTTGTTGGTAAATGACACCCAGGTAAGTTGGTGAATTTACATCATTAACATTTTGAATTGCTTTATTGTTTTTCAAACACAATCGTATATACAGGATGTCCCAGATACTAATCGTGCACCTGACTATTTCGTTCAATATGAAGTTCAGAAAAAATTTCAAAAGCAGGTCGATTTTTAATTTGAGGGGGGGACATCTATTTGTAGATCTACTGTAGATCTAGGTACCTACTTTTAAACTCAAATAGCACTATAGGACATGTGATACATTGTATGAAAGCTCTTTTGACACTCACCCTGAATTCGATGAATTTTGAGGAAAAATATTCAAAGCATCATTTGCAAAATTCATGATTTTTTCTTGAAAACGTATCGATTTTAATTGACAAAGTTGATACCTAGATCTATAAAACAGGTTATAATGTAAATCGATATTCCCCCAAATAAAAAATCCGCCTGTTTTTGAAATTTTTCAAAACTGCATTTTGTATACGAAATATTTCGGAGAAAAGTTTCATCTGGAACACCCTATTTAACATGTATGTATATATATATATATATATATATATATATATATATATATATATATATATATATTATATATATATATATATATATAAATATATATATATATATATATATATATATATATATATATATATATATATATATATATATATATATATATATATTACAAAGGTATACTGATTCGTTTGAGTATAACTATCAATTAATGTTAAGCTGTCATTATAGACCATACAGTCATCGTTTGAAATATTATCTATTTATATATTATCATCTGAGTGTCCTAGGTCTACTCAGAAAAATTTTATTGAAATTTGCTGAAAAAGTTATCTATACTCCACTAGAATAAACATGAATTTACGAACTATAATACTTGTAAAATAATATAAGGTGAAGTGGGGTAAGTGTGTTTTCGGGGTAAGTGTGTAAGCGCCAAATAATTCTCATTCCGATAACATACTGGTGTGGCTATGTATAAAACAGTATCTAAAGGTTCATAATAGGCCATTGTAAGCTACAGCCGAAATTCAGATAATTGCTATATTGGCGGGAAAAGCTAATATTTCATAACCTCTCACCATACACAGTGCATGTAGTTGGTAGACGTTTACTCATCGTGTGACATCATAGTTCCAAGTGAGTTTTTTGAAGTTTTTTTACTACAAATATGGTAAGAAACAGTTCAATTTTAACCTACAGTCGTTATTTTTATTTTAGATTAAGCGTTTATTATTATTTTGTACTAGTACACACTTGTCCCACTGAAATTCTACTCTGTGGAAGTGTGTATTAATTAAGCTGGACAAGTGTGTACTAATAGTGAACATGAGAAAGCGGAAAAACAAAATGATGAACCTGGAACATCCAGCCATGTAGAACGAGTTATCGGTTTTGGAATTGTGAAGCCAGATAACGGGACTTCATTTGAAGAGCTGCTTCTGGAAATGGTGAAACAACACAGAGGAAAAGAAGACAAGAAACCTAGAAGAAAAATCGCGGGTGGAGCTGAAATTATAACTGCTCCAGAGGTAATTAAACGTTCACAGGAAAACCCAATTAAAAAGACACTGAAAAAAAGTAAAGTCTCTAACGTAGTCAGTGAATCAGAACCATCATCAGATGAAGAAGTAGTTTGTGAAGATCAGAGTGACGATGATATTGACGTAGAATTTGGAGACTAGGAAGAATCGATCACATTTATGAATGAACTAAACAAAGAAAATTAAGATGTAGATATTAGTGATTGGATATTGGTAGTATTTATGTTACTGTCAACAAAAAAAGAAGACTAAGAAGTAGAAGTAAAATTTTTAAGAAAAGTTCATTCGTTAGATCCAACTGCTACAACTTCTTTCATCTGGGCTGACCCTGAGGATTGTGCTTTCAGTGGATCTCAATATATTATTATAGTTCTTCCAAAGCCAGTTGTTAGTTCATTAGTAATATAACTCGATTTATTCAAATTATGTTACTTTACCTTTAGGATATATTCATGTTTTTTCTTCACTTTTAGTTATTCAGTTAATGTCCATTTCTTGTTAAACTTGAAGAGTTTGTAAGATAAAAATTTTTTTTTGCACCAGTCTAAAAATAAAATATCGCAGTTTTACACACTTGCCCCAGACTTCTACATTTCTTGATATGTGTATTGCATTTGGCTTGCATACACACTTTCCCCGTTTCACAGGAGAAGTGTGTACTATGGGCATAGAAATATATATAATATAGAAATAAATGCGAAAATGTGTCTATATCAAAGTTTTATTATTAGGATTTGTAGGCAATACCCATAACTATATTATGCCAAAATTTGAAATCTGCAACTCTAGTACTTTGTTTAAAAATATGGTATATATACGAACTTTCCAAATATTGCGACACACTTACCCCACCTTACCTTATACAGTTTATTGAGAATTTAATTAAAAGAGGTATTTGTCAATAATTAATGATAAAACTCAATGAAAATTTATATGTTATAACAACAACTGCACTTCTCTAGATTCTAACGCTTGATTAATCATTGAAAAATTCTTATTGAACAAAATTCTATTTCAGAAATTCAGTTCCCGTTTCTACTTGATAGTTGATCATATTAAATTATCAAACAAATGATTTTTTCACTGCAGTGACTTTATAATTTTAAGAGAAAATCTATCACCTATTATGGAAAATCAATTGAAAATTGTTACCTATATCTATTTATTTCAAATTTTGACCACATATGACATTCCAATAATTGCGATATTGAATGTTGGAGTACTGATCAAGCTGTATCGGATCATCTTCTCAAAAGAAATTTGGAAAATTCACATATGTTAACTAAAGCTCAAAACACTATTACAATTACATCACAGAAATATTAAATTAATCATGCTTGTGTGTACCTATAATTTCTTTCTGTTTAAGTGCGATCCTGGCATTGGAATTGACAGGTTCTTCTATGCCCTTTATTCGAATCAAAATATTTTGGTATTATTAGGTTCTGGTTGCTCGAATGTTACTGAAAGCTTAGCACATATAGTACCTTACTGGAACATTCCGCAGGTTAGTTTTAGGTTAATTTAAAAAAAAATTAATAAGCGTCCGATATTTTACAAGATGATTCCTCAGTTATTCTTAAAGTGAAGAGTTCATACAAACATGGTTCCGTAAGTATTTTATTTTTGAGATACAGACTCTTAAACATTTTATTTCATTTTTGTTATTCGTAAATAATTTTTGAAATAATGTGGTGATTTGGACGAAAATTGGTATTTGCGGATTTATTGATATGAGCAATTCAAATTTGATCTTAGTTTTGCTATTAATTATAGGTGGCGCTACCTACAGCCCTTGTTCTCTTATTGGCAGTCACAACTTTTTCGTGCTTGAATATATTTTCTAGAAGAACAGCCGATTCGTCTATCACGTCTACGTGAAAAATGTATACTTGTCAAAAGTCGCTACAAGCAGCCGTTTTTGAGATATTTTGATTTCAATTAATTGACGCATCCAATCTCCTTCTCATTGATTAGCGAACTCTTTGAAGATGAGAGTATCAAGTAGGCTAGGAGGTTTATCTTTTTTTTCACTTTTTGAAACGTATCAAGTAGGCCACCCAACTAACAAATTGGCTTTGTAATTTTCAGGTAACAGAACAATTCAGGTTTATTGATACCTACTATATTGCGACTACTCTATAACAGTACGAATAATATGCTCCAGAAATCAGTGATAGAACAATAAACTGTTATTGAAGACAAAATGATATTGAAAAGCACTTTTATAAAATGAAACTGTTTCTTTTTTGTATACACCATATCAGTTTAGTATTTCTCGAACTAACCAAGTGTGTGAACCTACATGTAAAATGGCGTCAATAACACCAATAAGCAGGTGGAAAAAAATCAAAAGATGTGGCGTAGACCAACTACGAGAAAATTCTTCACGAGACTGAGAATTTTCTTATACAAGTAAATAATCTGGATAATGAAGAGAATATTGATCTCATAACTCATCAATACCCAACCAGCTCTGGTCATGATGACAGTCCTTCGATATGTGGCACACAAGCAGTAAACGTGCCAAATGATACCGAAGTGATCGAAAGTAACTGGGTTTCAGAGTTGGATTATTCTAACGAGGAGGAAGATAATGTTATTTCTCTGTGAAGTTAAAAATTAATATATTTTGTTACTATTTTATAGTAATCACCAACAAAGTTAAATAGCCATATGGGCACTGTTCTTGTGATGGAAGTGTTGTATAATATGAAGCCATATTGAATCGCATATGAGTGATGACCATTCTGAAAGCTAAACCTAAAACATTCGGAATCTCTATTCCTCAGCCATAAAAAGAAAACAAATTTCTCAGAAAAATTCAGTGTCGCAAAATCAACAATATTTGATCAAATTCGTACCAAAATTCTGAAGAAAAAATTTAATTATGTTTGGTAAATTCAAGAAATCTTCAAAGATTCTACAGCGCATGAAAATTTTATATTATATGTACCATATAATCCAAAATGAAATTTACTCCGCAGTCGAAATCAACTGCATAGTTAGATTTACGATTTGTCAATTAATACAAATACGCAGATCCACCTTAATGCAAAGCATAGACATTATCAATCCTGATATGTTTAATCATCACGAGAACAATAAAGAAATCACTTTTGTGTAATTGTTAAGATTATTTATTTTCTGTGGAATCCCTTAAGAAACTTATGAATCTAATTAATGTTTCTGTATGCGATAAAAAAGTTTTATTACGAATGAGAGTTTCAATGAAAGTTTTTTTAGAGATTTGTAATAGACCCTTACGTGACAAATAATGAACTGAATAAAACTTGTGAATGACTTTTACAAAAATCTTATAAAACTATTTTGTAGTGATTTTATACAGTTTCTATAAATTATATGTAAATGTTCATACAATAGTTCTGAAAAAGCTGCCACAGGCTTAATAAAACTTCTTAAACAAATATTTCATTTCATAAGACTGTGCCCTTTTAGCGTTTATAGTTGCTATAAGAACGCCGTAGAAATGTTTTTGAGACTAATAAAGCTTTATAAAAATTGATATGTAAACGTTCTTACAGTTTTTATAAAGCACCAAATTGTTAGTTGGGTAGTGAATTAATTCCAATGTTTTTTCTGCTGTCATATCATAAATGAAATAAAGTTTTCACCAACCTGTATATCAAAAATGAAGGTTTAACTGACCCATGATCATATGAACTTTTCACTTTATAAATGACTGAGGAATTGTCCTGTAAAATATTGGACACTTATAAAATTACACAAAACAACACCCTGTATATTGTAAACAATCTCTTACAGGTGTAGTAAACACAAGGTAATGGTAGATCAAATTGTTTGATACACTACATAAAGTGAACAAGGAAAATTCTTTAATAATTTAAAAAATTATCAAACAACTTTCGGAGAGAACTGATGAGATCTAATAAGATCAAAACAGCTGCATGCAGATTTTGAGTCGGGGTGACTTGACAGTTTCTATAGTTCACCGTTCGATTGTGAATGCAGATTTTGCGTTGCTGAATACGTATAACCAGCTTCCTTGGAAAGTTGTTTGATAATTTTTTAAATTATTAAAGAATTTTCCTTGTTCACTCTATGTAATGTATGAAATTGACCATGGTCGACTAGTATGTTTTTCATGATTTGATTGTTGTATTTTGCGTATTAAGCGACTAGAATATTCGGAGCGTGCTCTCGTGAGTATATCCAAAGGTTTTAAATCACTATGTTAGTGTGCCTTGGAATCATATACACCACTGTTGTAGAGTAGATATCTTCATATCAGGAGGTACGTGTTTAAGCGACGAATTTCTGCATTTTCAGTCTAAGCGGTGAATTGTTGTTTCCCAATATCTTTGGTGGGATGGCGCTCTGGATTGTTATCCAGCCAGTGTTACTGACCACGATTTGTATTGGGGAACAATTAGAAATTTGTTAATTCACTCCGAGTCAAATAAGCTGCACTGATGAGATCTAATAAGATCGAAACAGCTGTATGCAGATTTTGAGTCGGGGTGACTTGACAGTTTCTATAGTTCACCGTTCGATTGTGAATGCAGATTTTGCGTTGCTGAATACGTATAACCAGCTTCCTTGGAAAGTTGTTTGATAATTTTTTAAATTATTAAAGAATTTTCCTTGTTCACTTTATGTAGTCTATGAAATTGACCATGGTCGACTAGTATGTTTTTCATGATCTGAAAATTGTTTGATATTCACAAAATTCCACATCACTTTTCAAAAAGATACTTTCAAAATTGCTAAGCTAAAAAGGTCGCTCGTTTACTCTTGGAGCTCGAACGAGCTTATCAAACTATAAGAAAGATTTGAAAATATCTATTTTCTATATAAACTGGATATGATCTTACTTATTATTTCTCATCAGCCTATTAGTCCGAGAGCTATCGAACAATTTAGGATAGGTTCTTGAGGCACTATGCAAATTTTTGTGATAGCCCTTGAATAATAAAATCGAGGTCTGGCTGGAGTTGTTTTATACAGGCTGAGAAGCAAGTGTTTTCAGTTTGGCTGTTTCGAACATGACTGCTCCACACCACCTCAATCTCCCTTCACTAACAACATTCTAAAATGTAAAATTAGTGAACATTTACGTTTCTGAATTATATGAAAATGGTTTGTGATGAAGTTAAGCAGAACAAATTGCTAAAATTTCCGAAATTTGAAAAAAAACCAAATTTTGAAAAACTCGGAAACTATTGAGTCTACAGAGATAAAAAGAGTTTGAGAATTTAGCAAATTCTATTTTGTTTAAAAAAGTTCATAATGGGCAAGGTCGAACTACTTATCCTTCATGTTCAAAAGTGCCAAAAAGTTTTAGGAGAGGGGTGTGAAAGTGAGTCTGGCTAAAATTTATACCCATCTTATTCATCTCAAGAAACATCTTTCTTAATAAAAAATATACATTTTGAAAAATTGGAGGTGTTGGTAGGTGGCCGCTACCCTTCAGCCAGACCTTGATTTTATTAATCAGGGGTCTTTCGAGGAATATCAAACTTTCTAAATTTTATTATGAATAATTGACTAACTGATATGCAGTAATGCTAAGGGACGAAGAGTATTCAGTCTCTTAGACAGCTGTGTAAACTATCCTAAAACTGCAGGAGCTAATCATGATCTACAGAGACTCACATTTAGAAACACACATTATTTATTGACGGTTTAACTAACAAAAGGGCACATACGAATACGTATAGAACCGTGGCTGCAGAAGCTTCTACTGTATCATTAAACATAAAAATATATACATCATTTTTGATTACAATAGAATCTTTCTTTGGCATAGACAAGGTTTAAGAAAAGTTCTTTCTGGTGAAAGAATAAAACAGGTAAGGTTGAAATAACATCAGGACGGGTTGGTGCTTACATTTTGTTTTCCAAAACTTTATCTTATACTGCAACAGGTTCTTCACCATTGCATTTTCTTTAATATGGGGTCATCTTTCCCATGAGGCTGAATTACGTTCTAGATGACTCTTGATCATGATAAAACAAAAATAAATCTTTCTATCAATTTGCGTTATTGATTCTGTGGATTCGTTATAATGAACTAGTTGAAGTTTGATTGAAAATCATAAATGCTTGTTTAATTTTCAGGTTTCTTTCGGATCTATGTCACCTACACTGAGTGATAGGAACAAGTTCCCCCTATTCTTCAGGACTGTTGCACCTGATTCCTCGCATAATACAGCTAAAATAAAATTCGTGAAACAATTCGGTTGGAATGTTGTTGCTGCTTTCAGCCAAAGTGAAAATGATTTTCTTCTGCCAATAAATCGACTTATTAAAGAACTTGAATTATCGAATATTTCATGCGCAGCTACAATCACATTCTCCATTGATAATTATAAGGAACAATTAATTGTACTTAAGGTGAATATATAGATAATGATGATAAAAAAACGCGCGAGCTGCAGAGTTCCGTCAATAAGGTCGTATTCTTAACATTAAGTGCTGAAGATGCCAGATGACAAATTTATATATATTCAGACATCCAAAAAATTGTATGCAATAGTACCTATATTATTTTCAGGGAGAATACAACTAATAAGAGTAAAATACCAAAAAGCATAAAATATGAAAAAATCAATGGTATAAAAAAAGGGCCGTAGCCAAGAGGGCGCCAGAGGGGGCTGAGCCCCCTCTGGAATCATTTGAGCCTCCTCTAGAAAATATACCAGAATTATTACAAACCAAAAATGTTTATATCTGCATTGAAAGATAAAACTAGCCTAGTTACAAACAAATCTACCTAATTGTAAAACTGACTTAAAATTATTTATTTGTGGCATCTTTCAACCCGCAAAACATGTTGACGTAGGTGGAAATATAAACACAACTAAAAACGATTAAGCACAAACAAGTGACGAAGCATGAGAGAGAATATTAACTTGGTTGTCTATTTATAAGCTATTTGTTTTATTTATTCAGAGTGTTCTATGAGAGATTTGTATTTATTATTTTTATTAGAATGAATTTTTTTATTTTTCCAAAATGTTTTTTAATGAATATTCGTTCCCCAGTATACTTTTTTAGGTAAAAAAAGAACAGAAAATGCTGCAGCATATTCCTGTCTTTTTTTCACGTATATTTATTTTAGTACTTTGTATAAAACAAGCCCCCTCAAGAATTTGTTTAGCCCCCTCTAGAAAGCAGTGCTGGCTACGGCCCTGTATAAAAAGATCCCATCTTATGTACCTATATTTGAATTGCTGGAAGGAAATATCATTGAAGTTAAATTAAACCTCACGGAATTGAGAAACTTCGCTGTATCGTACCTTTTAAACCCAGGTATCTGATGTATGAAAATTGTGTATAAATTAGATGTTCGTAGATTTACTGCATGGGCACAATATTCTGGTGAAGACATCGCTTTTCACATTCGAGTTATTACTCGAACCAAAAACATGGTGACAAGTAATCATAATGCAGCTTTCTGCGATGCCTTCTTACCTTATAAGAGCTCCATAGGCGCCAGCAAGAATTTTTCCAGAGGGGGCGAGATGGCGAGACACCAGAGGTGTTGAGGGGTATCTAATACCCTACTCAAAGAAAGGAGAATCCGGGAGGCTATCCTAGATTGCTTTTTAATTAGGATCTATTTCAAAATTTTTGAGCACATTCAACACAAACTTTGTTATTTTTTGTTAATTTATAAGAAAGTTGATTTAAAGTTTGTAACAAAATTAATTATAATAATATTCAGTTGAAGAATTAAAATTAGAAACCTTTGTTTTATTTTCACATAACTCATTTTCAAACAATAAAAAATAAGATTAGAACTCTTCACTGTCAAAGATTTAAGCTAAATGGAAAAACTAACTAGTACAACGTACGATCTGAGAGTATAAGGCGAATGTTATGATGAAGTGGCTGGAGATGAACATTTTGTACGATATGTACGATGATATTGAAATATTTGATGCTGGACATGTTTATATTTTGTACAAAACGAATTACGAATTAGAAATTTTGTTTTTGTAAAATGTTTATTCTCAGTCTAATTTTCATTTCGATGTGGGGCCACTGCCCCACCTTTTCCCCTCCTGCGGACGCCATTGAAGAGCTCAGTTTCCTTTATTTCATGCAATGTTCTATTTTCTTCACTAAAGTCAAAAGTAAGGAGTGCTTTATGAATCTTATAAGAAAATGCTTTATGATTTTCTGAGAACTCTAATTAATCAAGTTTGTATGGTTTTTGGCATATATGAAGGAATTGCAGTGGAGGAGTCTCTTTTATGTTTAATAATACAAAAGGTACAGGAACTGCCTATAAATCCAATTCATAGGCACTTTATTGTGAAGGCTGTACGTTTTCGCTTGATGAAATTTTGAATGTGAAAAATAAATATTCAATCGTAGATATTCAAAATGGCTTCCAAAAAATGTACTCACACTTTGTACAAAATATGTACATACAAGAAGCTACGCTAAATACCATATACCTACCTATACAACATTCTGTTCATAAGATACGGAATAAACTGTTCGTTGTATCTTTCTAATTTTATTTTATATCTTCAACTGAATTACATTACAGACTTCTAATGAACTTTTAATCAACATTCTTGTAAATGAAATAAAAATAACAAAGTTGTTGGTAAATATGTATGTATATATATATATATATATATATATATATATATATATATATATATATATATATATATATATATATATATATATCAGGGGCGGCTATTCGAAGGCGGCTATGGAGGCTAAGCCGCCTCCTCAATAATATTCAGTGTATCACTAATTATATTGAATAGTCAGCATTCAGCATATTCATATTAATCAAAATCATATTATTTTATGCACCAACCTTCCTTTCAACCTACATTATATAATATAATTTATTAATTACGATAGAAGTTATTTACATTTACTGCTTACTGCACTTCATTCATTTCAAGATTTCACTTCAACAGTGGCAATGCTGCAGATGCTTAATAAGGTATAGACGCGTTCATTATACCATATCCCATGCCAGAGAGAAAAGGAAACGCTGCGAATGAATATACCTTATTCACTTCATTAAAATAGAAAAGACGGGTAAATGCAACACTGATTGAAGCTAGCTGCTCGGTTCAAAGAGGATACCTACATTAATTCTCACACAATGTCGACCAATCACAACTATAGGCTTTCGGGTAAAATCGAGTAAATTCGTTGGACATGGACCGTTGGACGTTGTCACTAGTCGTGGACGAAAACTTAATTTATTTTGCTTTCGTATTGTTTTTAAAATGAGTTCGGTTACTGAAGTTAATTTTAAAATAAATGGTGACTTAGTGGAATATTTGTTATCCCATAACTTTAGTGCACTAAGTTAAAACGATAAAGTTTTAACAACATTGCGGCCTGCCCCGGAATTAAACAATTTGGTGCAGCGTAACAAACAAGAGAATCGCGGTTTCAATATCAGAAATTATGAGAGACATCCTTGGCTAACCGGATCACAGGGACAAAATAAATAATTTTGTTGGCAGTGTTTACTCTTTACTAGGGAAAATGTCTCTGTTTGGGGCCGCTTAGGATTTGATGATTCAAACATTTTATCACGTTCTCTGGAAAGGCACGAAAAATCTCAGGAACATGTCGTGTCGCGAATCAAGGTAGACACTCGAAAGTGAAAACAATTTTTTTTCCAAAGAAATTAATATTTTAGGGTGCTTACTTCACTTTGATTTTCTTCAAATTATAAGGCGGTTGACCTTGAAATCCTAAAAATTTTCGCCTGTGGTGTATTTTTCAACACCTTTTGTAGCCTCCTTAAACACCTCACGAGCCGCCACTGATATATATATATATATATATATATATATATATATATATATATATATATATATATAAATTATATATATATATATATATATATATAATACTTTTATATTCATATTCAATTATTTGCTTATTTTTTCTTATAGGCTCTGGGAATACGTATTATTTTTGCAAGTTTTTCCTCCGAATTATCAACTAGTATATTTTGTGAGGTGTGTGTTAATATTGGTAAGAAGTTCCTTATTGTACGTTACACATACTCCAGACACTAGGCGAATTGAAGCTAGACCTTGAAATGGTAACAGGTAATGTGAGCGTAACAAAATCTATTACTATAATGATCAATAGGGGCTGCAATAAATAATTGAAGGAAAATTTTTTTATTTATATATATATATATATATATATATATATATATATATATATATATATATATAATAGTATATTATTCAACGAGCGGTAATGTAGGTCATAACTCACGCAGATGAAGTTTGCAATCAAGTGAGTTATGACCATTACCGCAAGTTGAATACTATACTTTATCTACGACTATAGCAATAAATACTAAGATACAAATACCAATTCACAATAATTAGGTAATATTAACTTAATTTGAAAACAGAATTATTCAAGTGACATTAGCAGATGAGTGACGGTCTATCTTACTTGGGATCTTAGTAGACTATATAGTGAGTTTTAGCAGTGAGTTATTATTACTCACGCTGTTTGGTAATAGATACTATTAATTGCTAAAACGCAGTTGAATAATGAATATATTATTCAATAGGAGTAGATAAAATAATTTCTAATACTTTAAACAGAAAATATATTACACTGAACATGGCCCTAGGGAAATATTGTTCTTGTTCAACTAAGTAAAATTTGATCTCGAGAAAAAATAATTGTTTTCAATTGTTTCTATTTGCTCTCGAGTTAATATATAAATCCCAATATAAATATAAGAATTATTCTCAAACGTTTTTCATGGATTGTGCCTGCTTTTTGATACATAACATATAGCGGAAGGAACCTCTTTCCAACCGTTTTTCTCTATTACGTATACTCTTATCTCTAATTCAGAAAAATACGTTAGTTAAATCCGTGCTCGCTCAAAATATTTTCCAAAGATTTCTGTTCGAGACATTTTTCATTAAACGTAATACCGAATAATATAAATAAAGAGATTTTACAGGTTTTTCAATTGGAAATGTATGGCGGTGATTACGTGTGGATACTGCAGCAGCAAGAGGAATGGTGGAAATCTTTTAGGGAAACAGACGAATGCGGCGTTGATAGTTTGAACAAAGCAACCGATGGTTTAGTATTAGTTTCAGATGTCAATACTAATTTGGATGACGGAATTTCTGAACTTCCAATGGTAATAGAACTTATCTAATTAAAGCGGTCTTGCAATTTCGTAGTTTAGAGTTATAAACATTAGATTAGTGGAAATTGAATTTTGAATGTCGTGAATGAAACATTTATTATTCAGATATACCCAACTCGTATATAACAAGGAACGAGGAATTATTAATGCAGCTTTTGGTTAGAAATGTAGAATAAATGTATAAATGTGAACTATAATGCATGACACATATTTCGGAGTACTAATTACTTAGTCAGGATTTGATTAAATAATGGCTTAATTCTATAGGTGTAGTTATTTATATCCAATATTGATTAAAAACTTGAAAATTAAAAAAAAAGGTTATGAATAAATGACAATGAAATTGCAATTAATAAGTTTTCTTTTAGGTTATGAAAGTAAACACTCTATTAATAATTAATTATTATAAAATGTGAACTTAATCAGTACCTACTTTTAATCTTAGTAATAATTTGTAGTAACTAAAGTAGGACACATATTTGTGATCCATCTTTGCTGGATCATTGTTAATTTTTAAATTAAATTCATCCCAATGAAATTGTTGCAATGGCTTTGAGTTTGGTTTCGAAATCGCTACTTATTTATATGAACAAAATTTTTTTTCTTTAATTATTATTTTTGATCCTTGATTTTCATCATACGAATAGAAGGTAAATTATTTGAAGGAATTGTAATCAAATCTTTACTTCTAAATCATAGGTAATCTATAATAGTACACTGATATAATACTTATAGCTGTTTATCTATATAGAATCTCTCACTGAGATTTAGTACTTACCTGCCTATCTAGTACTTACCTGCCTTTATTTTCGCTATCCTCAACTTATTCTGAATCACTTTCACAATTCATTATTTATTAGTAAACTAACAACCATACGAATATACGCATTCAGCCGACGCGAATGCCTAGCAATACTGCCGTAATAGTGGACACAGTCATGAAATCATTAACTTAAAGTTGTTTGAAGGTTTGTAGAAAAGAGTGATTGTGGTGCAGTTTATATCTCAACCCCAACATTGAGTGACTTAATCAGGTCATTTTTCTGAGTGAGAAATCCCCGGACATCCCGTCAACTGTTCAGTCTTGTATCCACCCCTGCAGGGTCCAATTGTCCTTCCGCCCGGTAAAATCATTAATTTTGAAGATTTGGAGCAATTTAGTCAGCTGGGATCACGCACATGGGGATTAAATCTCCTCTGCAATGCCGCGGGTCTAACGGCACTGAAATTGATTCGTCAACCGGGAAATTGAATCCCTCTTAATCTACATTGTATGTACCCTGCCCAATTGGTTTCTATTTTTTAATGCTCAAGGACAATTATGAGGAATTCCTGTGAATCATTTATTTACTGGACTGTATTCACATATTTCCTTAGTTATAGGGGGATCAATTAAATATTCTTTAATGAAACGGTCCAACAATTTTGATATTTAGATATAATATATATATATATATATATATATACAGGGTGTTTCTTAACTACGTGTAGAAAATTAAGGAGCATGATATTGACGTCAAAATAAGAAGAAAAGTTCCTATAAACATATGTCCGCGAGTTATTCGTTTCTGAGATACAGAGTGTAAAAGTTGGATTCTTATTTTTGTTTGTTGTGAATAAATTCATTCAAGTCATTGTGATATTCGAGTAAAATTTGGTATCCGGGAGTATTTTTCAATGATACTGTGAAATTTGATGTTATTATGTCTCTTTCGTGGGGGTGGCGCCAACTACATGTATTTTCAGTAATTTTCAATGTCATAACTCGATTTTTAGAAAATTTTTGTGTAAAAAAGATATTCTTGGTAGAGGTCGCTGCGAGCAACCGTTTCCGAGATATTGGAATTTGAAATAATCGATGCAAGCTATTTTGATGTTGATGATGTTTGAATTCAAAATTAGTTTAATCAGTTAAGTAAGTTATTTTTCCTCAATTTCATTTTAAAATAGGATTGGGTGTTATAACAATTTAACACCAATAATAATAATAATAGTAATTGAGACTAAATAAGTTACTAATTAAATACTACTTGACTTTGAAATTTATTCACAAAAAACAAAGAACTTGCGGACATATGTTTATAGGAACTTTTCTTCTTATTTTGACGTCAGTAACATGCTCCTTAATTTTCTACAAGTACTTAAGAAACACCCTGTATATATATATATATATATATATATATATATTTATTTGAATTGTTGTTGCCTGTGAACTATTTTTAACTTTTTGATAATTATTAGCAATAACAGGCTTGGTGAATCCCAAAAAAATCGAGTTTTTTTGAGATTCACCAAGTTTGTTATTGCTAATAATTGTCAAAAAGTTTTATATATATATATATATATATATATATATATATATATATATATATAAATCGATAATTCAATTATTTTCAGTATCACTAAAATCCTTCATAATTATGTATGATAATACATATATTTAGATAGTTATGTTACATTTAACATGGCCCTAATGAGAAAATTGTTTTTGTTCAACTAAATTCAGAGAAAACACTGACCTCCTGTTTCAAATACTTTCTCGAAGTAATATATGAATCCTAAAATAAATAATTCAGGTTTCATTTAATAATTGTCAGACGTTGTCAATTTATCCCATTACACCTACTGTAAAAAAACTAAAACATACCTAATATATAGGGAAATTAACTTCCTTTCAACCGGATGCCGGACGACACCTTTCATCTCATTCATATCAATATATTTATATAAGTGTCGGGACAGTCCACTCTTGTAGACTGACCCCAATGTATGGGGTATACTGAAGTCTCTCTGCTCATTGTAAATGGACTAATTGCTTTGTTTTTATTAGGTAACAAAGGAAAAAAAATTGCGTTGTAACTAAGGTAACTAGTTGCACGTTCTAGAGTTTATGGCAAATTTTAAATTTGCCATAAACTAAAAATTTTAATTGAAATAATTCGAAGAATCTTGAAGAAGACACTTGATAAAAGTTTCACAATATAGTAAAATTAAAATTCACGTAACAGAAAATAAATATTTCGATCATCTGAAATGAGCAGTAAAACTTAGGAATCAGCCTTCTGCATAAAGCGCCTCTAGATTCAAGAAGAATCCAAATAATGATCTTATTTCACTTAAATGGACTATTGTTACCTAATATTAACGCTTCCTAATATTTGAAAAGCGCGTGAGCAGCAAAGCCCCTAATAATTAACACGTTAATTTAGAAGATCTGTAGAGATGTACAACTCTTGAAATCTTGCAAAAACGCATGGGGTTTCCATTTTACATAACATTTGTGGCGTTGAGAAAAAACATTTTATCGTATCATTGAAGATTAAGACATTTTTATACTGAATCTTTATTAATAATTATTAACATCATGAACGCACCAAAACCTACATAAAACCTTAGTTACTCATAATAGATTAGTTACCATAATATAATACGTTAGTTACGAAAGCATAATACGTTAGATACCAAATAATATTAGAACTAGTTTTGATGAACATATGAAACAATATTTTGACAGTTTTCAATCTTGATGGATACACCTTTGCCGTTAGCGTCTGCTTGTCCTCTAAAACGTCATCTTCCGTGTAGTGGTCATCTTCGCTAATTCATTGGTTCGTTAGGCTCCTCCAATTCCAATTAAAAAAGCAACTTTCATCATTAAAAACTCCTCATCTGGGACAAAAAACAAAAATTCGTTGACTTGTTCTCTTGTAAATACTTTTGACTTTTTTGCTGTATATCCAACATTTTTCTTCTTGATGAAACGTATTAAAGCGCCGTATTTATCGATTTCCACACATTCCTTAAGTTCTAACATGGAATATTTCGGCCATAAGGATGAAGCAGAATATTTCTCAGAGAGTTTTGCGAAATACACCAGCAACACCGTTTCTTCTGCACCTTGAATATGTTCTTTGTTTCGCCACTCACTAAACTGCCGATATTATTTTTTTATAATGGATTTTAGAATTATCCGGAAGCAAGTCCAACCTTATAGTGTTGGCTGCAGCTAATATATCGTCAGGAATATAAAAATCTTACATGATTTCAATGACTTTTTGAAATGCCGAAATGCAATGACATAAAATCTTGTTGCTTTTATTTTCACATCGCCGTTGTCAATGATACGATAAAGCTTTGAATGTAACTCGATTATTAGCGATTTAAAACCGTCTCGGACATTGCTAGGTGACGAGGCGACAGCCGAGCCGACTATTATAAATCGCATAATAATCTCGTTATATTAATAGCTATAAAATGCGGAAATAGCAAGCTACTAATATCTACCAAATTCACGTACATTTTCAGCCTTCCAAACTGAATTTATAAGGGTTCTATACATGAGCAATACTCGAAAATCCTGAAAAACGATTTAAATTTAAACATAAAAATTGCGACGATAAAATAAATAAGTCAAATCCTTGAAATCATTTCAATCCACGTAACAAATTTCAACACTCTCTCTCAATATAAAGGGAGTTTTAGGATGTAAAAATCCCACGAAAACCGGGTTTTTAGCTTCATAGGTAAAATACTTTTAAAAATCCCAAGAATGCTGAATTTTGTATATATTGTTTATAATAAATTTTCATATATTTTGCCACAAGTATAAAAAATGTATCTCATGCATATCCTCAAAATTTGAAGATGCAAAAGTGTTGACTGCATTTACACAAATTTTGATAGTTTTGTTCTACCCCAAGAACAACCCTAAAATTTTGGCTTGTTTGGTCTAATGGAGATGCCAAAATGTGCCGGAAAATATTTTAAGAGAAGTCCAGTCCAGAAAGTCTTAAAGGGATTTGAAAATCAGTTCCTCATTGTACTGCGCTGTTGACTCTCCATACAGTAGTTAAATAGTCTTTTTCTTCAAGCGTATAATAATATCTATATTATTTTCGACAACACAGATCGTAGAAATAACCTATTCTTTCACTAGTAAAATAATGAACGCTCATTATTGTACTAGTAATAAAATAATGAGAAATGATAGCAACGTCTATGGGCGTTGTATCCAAGTAGGTATGAACTGTCATTTAACTTTTATTTAATTTGATGTTTGTCAGTATTTGTCAAGAAAATTTAAAAGTTCGACACTATGGGCACAATATTCAATTTACGCTTGAAGAAAAAATAGTATATGTCACTCGGAGCAGAAGACCCTTTATATGTTTCGCCCAGTTTGCACAGCCTCGGCTAACGCCTCGGCAGTGCAAGAATCTGGGCTCAACAATAATGATAGCCTTCTACTCCTAGTAACATAATGTACTATTTATTTTTGGTGAAAATACTACTAAAAACTGTTCAGTTTTCTTATTTTATTGAAAATAACAATTTTGAATGAATTATAAATTATAAAATTAAAATGTTTAAAATTCTCGAAAGCTATTTCTCTAAGCACAATAATTTTTCATTTTAGGTTTTGTCGGAATTTCAAAAATCGTTAAATTTTTCAACCGTGACTTCTGGATATGTTAACTACGTGTTCGATGCAGTATGGGCAATAGCCCTTGCACTTCGGGGAAACAGACTCATCGAATGCAATGGATCCAAGTTTTATTATCAAAACAGACGATCAGCTGTTTTCCAATTTATGGAAGCGATGGAATCCTTAAATTTTTTGGGATTGTCTGTGAGTATTAGTTCTGAATTGAGAATGTCAAATGTTTCTGTTATTTTTGTCTTAATTCATTAGGGGCCAGTCAGATTTGTAGGACCTGATCGCGTTGGTGACTCAGTATTGACACAAATCCAAGGTGAGAGTTTTTTTTTTAATTTGATGATCAACTTATGCTTGATACATCACATAAAGTGAACAAGGAAAATTCTTTAATAATAAAATTATCAAACAAATTTCCAAGGGAGCTGGTTATACGTATTCCGAGTCAAATAAGCTACACTGATGAGATCTAATAAGATCAAAACAGCTGTATGCAGATTTTGAGTGGGGTGACTTGACGATTTCTATAATTCACCGTTGGATTGTGAATGCAGATTTTGCGTTGCGGAATACGTATAACCAGCTCCCTTGGAAAGTTGTTCGATAATTTTTAATCTATTGAAGAATTTTCCTTGTTCACTTTATGTATTGTATGAATTTGACTGTGGTCAACAAGTATGTTTTTCATTATTTGATTATGCTTAATGTTAAATTTTGCGTTTAATAGAAAAATTCAAAGCTGGAGTGAGTGGTATGTCTTCAAGAGAATCTAACAGCTATAGTAAAGTAATACAAAAGAAATCGCCGTGCTAAATCACTCACGGAAAAATGTTTCTCCAATACAAGCAAAAAATTCTTAATAATTTTCATCATTCAATAAAACTGAAATTTCAACAATTAAATGATTTTTTCTTATATTTCGTAAATATCTATATCCATAAATATAAAGACAAGAAATATATAATCGATGAAATTGCTTCGCGAATTTTGACCTGATATTTTGAGTTTATTAACATTTTGTTTTTTTCAAGATAGAAGAAACGTACGAATAGCCATCTACGAATCGAGAAAGGGAAAACTAAATTTCAGCTGTAGTAGTTGCTCAAAAGTATCATGGATCAATGGCAGTGTTCCTTTTGCACAAAGAATCCTTAAAGTTGTTGTATTGAGGGTACCAACCATTTTATACTACTTTATCTGTTCAATCTGCTTATTAGGAATTTTCGCTTCCGTTCTGTTTCTCATTTTCAGTTTGAGGTTTCGTAGAGTGAAAAGCTTGAAACTGTTCAGTCCGAAACTCAATAACGTTGCAGTATTTGGATGTATTTTTGTGTACTGTTCAGTAATTCTTATGGGAGGTGATGATGCGATTGGGATTTCACAAAAATATTTCACAGAAATATGCACCGTAAGTATTATCTATAATTCATCCATTTCAAGTATTTCCGGAGTATTGTCCTCGAAGTTGTAGTTCTCTTAAAGAATAAATTCAAGTTGAAAATTTTTCTAAATCTCACGTATATATGAGTGATTGCTAGAAAACAATTTTTCAGTAACAACTTAAATCTTAAAGTATGCAAAGCTTTCTGTTTTGACATAGCTATATTTTAAAAAATACTTGCTTCTTCTGAAGATGCCACAGCCTTTGTAAGCTACAAATTTTCTTCAAAATTATTCAAAATAAAGTCGTTGTTGTTTAAGTTGAACCATCAACTCCACTATTTAAAATTTTAACAATTAAACGAATAGTTTCATCACTTTTAGATAATCCAATATATAACTACTTTCATGAATGACTTTTTGATTTTATGATAGGCCAAGACATATCTTCTTTCTTCTGGATTCTCTTTGGTTTTTGGATCCATCTTCGCGAAGACATACCGGGTACACAAGCTGTTCAATAATTACAGAACGAGCGTAGTCAAAACCAAATTTTTAAAGGACAAGCACTTGATATTACTCATTTCGACACCAGTAATTATCGATGCAATTATTTTGACTTTATGGGTGGTAGTTGATCCAATGGAAAGAAGTCTCCACAATTTGACATTGGAGACATTCAGTAGAATTGATGTGATCTATCAAAAACAGGTAACTTTTTAGTAAAAAGTTAATAACTTCTCAATTGTTATGTTCATCGTCTGAATATAAAATGTTTTCAGTTATAATATCACAAGAGCATCGAAAATAACCGATTATACTTCCGAGTCACGAGATGTATTTTGCGAAACATCACGAGAGCGCAGCTCAAGTGATGTTTTAAGAAAAAACGTCGAGTGAAGAGGTCAGTATATTGATTATTTTCGTTTGCTCGAGTTGGTATTCGTTACGATTATAAAACAAATAAACAACACCGACAGAATGACAACAAAGTATTGCATATTGAAAACTTAAACGAAACTTCACTTGCTGTTAAATTTTTTCTGAAAGACGTCAAAACATCGTCAAATCGTCACATTTTTACACGGAACGGAACACCAAAACGACTATACAACATCGTCAAGGGTATATTCACCTATCAATACGCAGTAACGATGCAAAATTGACGGATTGTAATGGCTTATTCACACATGACTTATATAATCAGTTAAAATATCGCTAAAGCATCGAAAATAATCGATTACACTTCCGAGTCACGAGAACTCAGCTCCAGTAATGTTTTGAGAAAATACGTCGAGTTACGAGGTCAGTATTCATTACGATTATATAACAAATAAACAACACCGCAAAAATATAACCAAAGCGTTGCATGTTGAAAAATTAAATGAAACTTCACCAAACAGGTTATTAATTTATTTTGACAAACCTCAAAAAATCGTCAATATTTCACATTTCAAGTCGAGGCGAAACATCAAAACGATTATATCACGTCGTCAAGGGTATATTCACTTATCAATACGCAGTTACTATGCAAAATTCACGTATTCTAAAGGCTTATTCAGACATGAGTTATATAATCTCTAAAGTTCGATAGAATTCTAATCCGAACATGTTCCAAAGGAATCATCAGCTGAGAACGAAATTCTTAGTATGAATTAAAAAGTAAATCTGAAATACTGATAAACAAAAAATTGCATTTGCTCTTCAAACCTTTCATTTGAATTTTCCTAACTATTATTTGCCAGACCTCTAGCTTTCCACATTATTTCCTGGAAATTCTTCGACTAGGTAATGAATTGAAAAATCTAAATGTTTTAAGATCAATAATTAGGGGGCTCTAAATGAGATTTCCAGACGCAAGACTCATTCATTAATCCTGGAGCACCTATCCTCAAGTGCTTTCTATGGTATAGCTGAAGGAGTTCTTCCGCATAAATAAAACAACCAACTATTCTCAAACATAGTTGGGAAGGAAGTGCACTTCATAATGCAAGTTAAAGAATAGCAATACTTTTTGGAACTGAAATCAGAAAACACGCATGTATACGCTGTAGTATACAAACATGTCTTCACCATCAATGCCAAGTCGGCTGCACGAAAGCTTAGATTTATTTTTCTTGCTAAAACGCCTCTAATATCAAAGTAACTATTACTGCTTTACGAGGATCAAATTCGTCTACCATACTGATCTTATGCTTGGAGCTTTGCGTCTATGCAATTCTTGTACCCACTTGCAGCCAGAACATAAATTGGCCAGAAATCGTTTCAGAACTGAAACCTATGGAACGCTTTATCCTCAGAAGTATTTCCGGTTAACTACACCTCCAGCAGTATAAATCAAGGATAAAATGTCATTTATTTGAATAATCAAACAGACGCTTTATAAGTGATAAGAGAGGAAATTTATTTTCGAGGCATAAAATCAAAATCCGAATATCAAAAATGAACTAATAATGAAAATTTTTTTTAGGTGGAATTTTGTGGATCGAACAACACAAGTGGATGGTACCTTGCCCTGTATGGATACAAATGCTTGGCTTTAATAATAGGGGTTTTTATGGCATGGGAAAATAGACGTGTTAAAATACCTTCGCTGAACGACTTCCAGTATATAGGCATATGTGTCTATAGTGCAGTTTTTGCAGCTATTATGCTTATTCTATCCAATTTCATAGCAGAAAATGTAATATTGAGTTACTTAACCAGCTCGTGCAGTATTATTTTAGCTGCATCTTTAACATTAATGTTGTTATTTCTTCCCCAAGTCAAAATAATAGTCGGCACAGTGAAAAACGATGATTTAATTATGAACAGTATGGGTCTGAAATTCGAATGTAATACTAGAAGGCTCATACATAAAGACCAGAAGGAATTGCTGCATAGACTTGAAATACAAAATAGGGTTTTCAAGTGCGAACTTGAAGTATTAGATGAGGAAATAAAGTATTTGGAAAACTTACTTAATTCTTCGGATAGTTCTAGAAACAGCATTACAGAAATTTATACTATTAGTCAACCAAATTATCTGAATATGTCGGAATCTGCTTACGGGCGTGCTTCTTGGCCAACAAGTTATACTCAAGCAGCCAGTAATGAACGATTTTCTTCGGAGAACAAATTGAATGATACAATTTTCGGACGATTCAAAATTTTTGGTAGACTCAAGAACTTCCTTGGAAGTTTAACGTCTGTGGGGGATTTTGAGAATGAAAACAATGGTGAAGATGAAGTTCTGGAAGGTGAAGAAGAGAATGATTTTCAAGTAAATCGTGACAAAGATAGTGTCGTTAGTGTGGAAGTAGGACAAATTAGGCAGGTGGTTGATGTTGATAACATTGAATATCAAGTATAGATTAATTAACATTATACTAATATATAGTTTATTCTTCAGAAACAAAATTATAGAATTAATAAATGTTTGATTCAATTCATTAGATATAAATACTAACATTTCAAATTTTTTATTACTTTTTCCACCTTCAAAAATTTATCTTGCATAAATTATAAAACTCCACAATAATATATTGATATTTAGAGTAATATAAATAAATGTTCAATTATTGTATAATTCTTTGTTGATGGACTAAGATGTATCAAGACAGTTTTTACTTCTTCGTTTTCCGGTTATGTTTTTTAAATGGTATGTAAAATGATGATGGTAATTTTCTGAGAAATCCATATAAATAACAACATTCTGACTGAGAATTTCTCTTTTTTTGATGATATTGATAAATAACTATAGAATTGTTATTCAAAAATATCCACAGATTGTTTTTTAAATTTTAATGGAGTTCCTTTACGAGTCTTTGTTTAATTTAAACAATCGAATGTTTTTTTATATTATGAATTCATGAGTACAGGTATAAAAATTCTGTTAAACTCATTGAATGTGAAGTGCCAACAATTTCGGTGGGAAAGCACCATAACATGTGTTTTTCTAATTATATTATTAGTATATATCTATATATTGCCATTAAGTCGAATATTTGTCGTAGAAGATTCGTTTCAGTTGGATAGTCCATTTATTCCTATTGGAAGACTCTTATACCATCCTTACGAATTCATTTTTTGCCAGTACCTGTTCCGCGACACAAAATTTTATTTTCAAGATCTTAAATTTGCCTTTCGGTATGATACAAAGATCTACAGAGAAATTAAACTCCAATAAAAATACAGAATGACC
Source organism: Cynegetis impunctata (assembly GCA_030704885.1). Classification (NCBI taxonomy): domain Eukaryota; kingdom Metazoa; phylum Arthropoda; class Insecta; order Coleoptera; family Coccinellidae; genus Cynegetis; species Cynegetis impunctata. Next base: position 581,811 of record JARQZK010001482.1, on the reverse strand, counting down.
ACTGAATTATTCAATACCAAGATCTAAACTATGCTAACTTAATCTAAACTACATCTAAACCATACTAGCTAAATCTACTACTAGCTAATCTTTAAAAAAAGAAGAAGAAGAAACCTTTATTGTAGGTACCAACAAGGACACCCCATTCAATAGTAGCAATAGCAATCACAACATGCCAAAGGTGCAAAAATATTTTTAAAAATCCATTTGCAGAGCTACAATATACCTACTCCTTAATATTATTTTTGAACAACGCATTACCTACTAACAGCAGTTTTAAGCTGGGCAGGTAAACCATTAAAAGACAACAAACCCCTAGATAAGAAATGGTTCAGACCATGATTATTTCTGCCGAGAGTTTTTCGAAATTTGTATTCCTGCCTAGTCCGATAATAATTAGTCTGGTCGTTTACAATGGATAAATTAGTTGATATCTTATTTGTGATAATCTTAAACGCAAGTAACACATTTTCATACAAGAAGAGTAAGTGTGTATTTCTTTTTCAATTTCTGCACTTGAAGATTATCCGAATCTAGAATTTTCTATGCATTGAATAGTTTTTTAACAATTCTGGCGAAAATGAAGTTTAGGATAGTATCATGTCGGGGTAACTATGGACCGCACTGTCGTCGGTCCTTAGCAACTCCTGCTAGACCTACTAGAATAGAACGTTTCAAAAGTTAAGTTCCATTTGTCGCTGAAAATATTAGGGAAAACTTTTGACGCTGTCACGTGTTACTTATTCGTGACAATAAACCTCGGCTGTGATTTTCAGTGTATGCATGAAATTGTTATCTGATTGCACAAAGAAAAATTAACTGATGAATTTTCATAAAATTAACCTGTGGGTCAATATTTTTTCTAATATATCAAAAATAGGTAATTATCGTTATTCATGCAAATACTATGCATAGGTACATAGAATATTGACTAAAACACTCATTGCCTTTTTCAATTCGATTTCTAAAAGAATTGCAACTTCATCGATTTTTTCGTCAATGTCTCATTATGTAAATTCCTCTGATAAAATGGACTCGATTATAAAAGACTTTCGCATGAGCTGAACTGAAATATTGGCACTTCAAACTCCGCAAGCAAGGATAACAATTTGCGTTTCTTGATTAGAAAAAACACTAAAACTGTATTTTATGATTTCATCACTATAAAATAGAACGCAAATTCAGAATAATTGGTATCGCTGTTTATGTTGAGAATACTTTTATAATGAATCTACCATCACTTTCACAGGGAAAACAAATAAATATATATAATATAATATATAATATATATATATATATATATATATATATATATATATATATATATATATATATATATATATATATATATATATATATATATATATATATATAGACACTAGTAGCTTTGGAGCAGTTTCATGAGACTTGCCGACATGGAATTCTCATTCATCCTTCAAGGGAGAATGTTAGAAAATTTGACATCCGTAGCACACATGGTGGTAACAATAGACAGTCTGTTTCGTTCTTCATCGAGCTCATCAGAAGTATCCTATCCATCGACCGAGTGGGCAACAACATCGAATACACATAACCACCCAATAGTTTCTCAGAAGAGCACGAAAGACATGCGAACAAATCACAGAGACATCCTTCAGATACCGATAAGTATATATCTCACTCAAGGCCAAACAGAAACTCCAATCGCCGAAAATTATATATACGATCGATGGATGGGACACTACTTTGAAGACTCAAACAGACACGAATGGCGAATAATAATAATATAATAACAATAATCTTTATTGAACAGTATTTAACAATCCTATACAAAACCTTCAGAACACAACATACATTGGAATGTCACAGTTAATAACTACAATGAAACCAATCTTTATGTAATATTAACATTGCTGACAAAGACACGCATGACCACAAAGTAGGGTTGCCATCCGTCCGGGTTTCCCCTGATTTGTCCTAGTTTAAGGGGCGTCCGGACGAGGCTTTCGAAATATGTCCAGGTAAAACCCGGATAAGTTTTGTGTCCGGGTGTGTGAAGCTTGAGTGTCACGGAAATGAGCTATTAAATGCAAACCAGTTGTGGCCCAATTTTTTCGAAACATCTATATTCTAAACTGCTCAAAATTGCATAGAAATATTTTTGTATAACAGCTCACAATGCGAATGTAGAGTGAGTTTTTTCGCTATGGTCGCAGTAATGGAGGAAGGAGAGAAACTTACTAAATACACATATGCTTTCTTCTCTGATCAAAATAAAGTCTAATTTTAAAGACTTGTTCCGACTTTTACAAATTCATGATGAAAAATGAAGACAATTTGGGAAAAGTCTGAAAAATTCCAAGTTCAGTTGAATTAGTAAAAAGAACTTGATCTTTTTAAAATTAAAACTTGTTACTCACTTTTGATTTATAGTTAATAAATAATTTAGACTTTTGGGTACCTAACCTATCTAACCGAACTATATGACCTATCCTATAATTTACTACTACAATGTAGAATCTAGTCTATTTGATTTTTGATCTACCAAAAATTATCGTCATGAGTTGTTTTTTATTTGATGATGCCAAAAAAAAGAGAAAACTGTAAAATGTGTATAATATAATTTCATTTTTATATGGCAAACAAGCAGTTTAAGGTTTGAATAAATGAAAAAATTCGGCAATTTAGGTGATGGCAACCCTACCACAAAGGCTAATTTTAATGCCTGTGTGTTGACCATCATCTGTTATAATATATACCACTACCTATAATACTATACAAGTCCTCACAGATCGCAGGTATAAAACTGAAAGAAAAAAAAACAAAAAACTGAACTGAAAGTGACCATGCCCACCTACTACTTTTCAGATTAATATCAAACTGGCAATGAATGAATTACCTATCTTTAAAATAGTTGATGGAATCTGTCGTTACTACGTGATAATTTATCACAAAAATACTTTGAAAAATATAACACTGGGATTGCTATCATCTGGCAGTTCTTAACTCAATCTGCCCGATGATGGTCTAGAGACCGAAATTGCAATCGCAGTGTTATATTTTTCAAAGTATTTTTGTGATAATAAACGCAGTAAATTCAAGTTTTGTTTTTATTACCTATCTTTACCCTGTATCCAGGTTTTTATTTTATTATTGAACTTTTTATTATTAACTGTTATTTTAATTTCTAGTGGAAGAAAGTTAAAAGATCCAAGGACCCAGAAAATATAGGCTTTGCTGAGATATCGTCTTCTTTAACTTAGGTACCATCAAATTAAAGCCGCTGTTTCATGTTTCAAATCTGTGTGATGTAAGGACCTCAGAGGAAATGTGTTTTTTCACATGTTTCAACAAATTCAAACAAAACAGTTGGCATATATCAAAGAAGCCAGACATTTTATACAACATATCCGTAGAAAAATACATGTTTTTCTTAGTATAATTTTTATAATCCAATTCTGTTGGATTTCTACTTTTTTATAACGCTCTTATAAGCTAAGCCTCAAGCAATGATACCATATAAGAATTGTGACTGAACCAAGGCGCAATAAATGTAATTCATATACTTTTTACTCAAAATAGTTGTCAAATATCTAACCTTTGAGACCATTCCTCTAAGTTTTTTGATGAGATATTCAGCGTGAGTTTCCCACCGTAGATTTGAGTCTATCATTTTTCCCAAATACTTACAGCAGTATGCCATCGAGTCTCTAAAAACACATGACTCTTCGCAGGAATTGGTACTGTTCCGATTTCGTGCATATGGATCCATGACAAAAATAAACAAAATATAAATGTTAGGTTAGGTTGTTGAGAATGACTCAACAACCTAACCTAACATTTATATTTTGTTTATTTTTTAATGTCCTGTTTTCCTAGTTAGTTTTCTAAGTTCTAAATTTTAACAGTATAAATTTTATAAACCGTTCGTAACGAAGTTCATAATCATTGCAGAAAAAAGTTGTGTTTCATGCTCATGGTTTTCATCTTCACATTTTGTACACGTATGGTATACTGTGTGTAGAATTGCAATAACGTTTAAATGCATTGCATGCAACAGAGTTTACGTATCCGAAAAAGCTTTGAATAAGCATAATAGGGAAAGTATTCCAAAAAATATTATTCAACAAAACACTTTGAATCAGTGGAGTGTTATTTCATCAACAGATATTAAACATACTTACATAGTTGAAAAACTTTTGAATATATGTAATGACGAATGTCAGCTAAGATGTTTCAATTGTAAAAGTTGTATACATAACTTTAAATGTAGCTGTTTGGACAGCGTTATTAACTGTAATATTTGTAAACATATACATGCATGCCTAATGGATTCTATTCCTGAATGTGTGAATGATGGGGCTAGTGTTGCAACTGCAAGTGAAACTGTTTCTCAGCGAGTTCCGTCTTTTAGTGCTTTAAAAAACATTCAAAAGGGTCAAGTTTGGACTTCAAGTTTAAAAAATAATAGAGATTCACTCAAATTGAAAATAGAGGTTATTCTTGGTTTGCATAATAAGTTTGATTTATCAGAGAGTAACTCTACTCTGGTTTTGAAAAAGTAGGACCAGGTTATTGACATCTACAATTCAATGGGTGAGATTGATTTCAAGATCAAAGAAAATGTTAATGTAAAACAAAAATAGATCCACAAGCTAGAATGTTTTCTAAAAAATGTAAAAAAGGAAGTCAAAGTATTCCGCATCCATTACCATTCGAATCTAAAATGATACAACTTTCATTGTTAGAACCCAATGCAGCTAATACTAATATCCAAACAGGTTTTGATCATACTTACACGTAGGATTTTAGTGAAAGTTCATTGATTTTTTAAGGAATTTGTTAATTTAATCTTTTTAAATAAATAAAATATAAATCTGTAAAATGTTCGTTATTTTTTTTAATCTCATATTTACTATACAGTTTTCCAACTCATTAAGGAAATTATTTAAAATTTTTCATTTTCTTTTGTGTATTTATTATATAATTAATTCATAATTTCCTGTTGTTCCTAAAAAGTATCATATTTTTTGTATATAATACAAATTTCGGTATTTTTATTTTGAGGAATTGGCGAATGGCCGCCTTTTACAACACTAGAACCATACCAAGCACAATTTTAGCTTGAAAAGGGACGAAGCAAGAAATTTTCAAATTACCCGCCTTGCATGTCACATGACGGTTATGACGTCATGGATCCATATGCACGTTTTCTTGCTCGTAGCGATTTCTGCGATGAGCCATTCGTCTAAAAACATGCTACGCCTGTTTGGCGCGAATGAATACCCATTTTCAATTTGTATATATATACTATTTGAGTAAGAAAACTGACTTTTTTAAACAGTAAACGTTACGTCATGAAATTTATGACTTTCTGAAAACTTGAAATGAATATGGTGTCTATGAAATTCATGTTCGAAATGATACACAAAGTCAGAAGAGAAACTTGATTAGCATCTCAAAGTTCAAGTTTCAAACTTAGCACTTTCCAATGTCGTCAATAATGAAACGTTTTCCATTATATTATCAATATGATATACGGGTACGAGTCTACGAGTAACAACTAAACATGAAGTTTTACTTATCACTTGGTGAAATATGATTAAATACTGTGAGAATATATTCATATTTTGAAATTATTTCACAAACCTATTCGTTAATTAAGGGGAATTGTAAATGAGTAGATAGTATCTTTTGGATTGATTGGGCCGATACTTGGTGTAAATTAATAAACATATTAAAACAATGGTTAAAAATAACAATTTACACATTTATTATAAGAAATACCGAAACGTGCGTCATGCGTTATTTCTTATAATAAATGTGTAAATTGTTATTTTTAACCATTGTTTTAATAAGATAGTATCTTACCTATTTTTGACTTTTTGTGACCTTCTCAGTTCTTTCAACAAACGTATTAAATTTTTATGTGATGAACTGAAAAAGTATAAATGCATCATGTCATAGAAATTATGATACACAGAAAACCAATAAAGATTATTTTCAAATTGAGCATTATGACATGTGTTTTGATGCTATGGAGAAAAGCTCAATATTATATATTATATTATATACTTTTTTCACCCACGTGTCGGGAGAAAAAGAATATAATGAAAAAGTCTTTTCTCCATAGCATCAAAACACAATTCATCTTTTCAAACTTGACCTTTTTTATTACATGTTATTACGTCATCATTCTCAACCTCATGTGGACTTTGTTATGCACGTGTTATTGAAGAGAGATGATATTTTACATCAATTTCAATAGCTTTTCATGCCGAATAAATTCGACATAAAATACATCATTGTAAATATTTTTCAGGATCTCACTGTTGAGTTATGTTTGGCAAATGGAAGAACGTAAAGCGTATGAAATTGACGTAGTGTAACATTTTTTCCAACAATACCTACCTCAGTTTTCCTATGAAGTCTATTGATTGTTGATATAAATGTATGAAATTTTTCTCTTCAATCATAGAATGTGTGTTTTGGAATGAAGTTCCTTATTAGTCCGGGAGCCCACCGTCCGAAAGTCTACGTCATAAAACATCCGGATCATTCATGATTTATTTGAAAGGATTTATACCAAAGAATAATAAATATATTAAGGTTTGCCTACAAAAAAAATGACAGGCAGAAAAAGGTAAGTAACGGTGGTAGTAAAATGCTATTAGAGATAAGTCCAGGAATAATAAATTTCTAAAATAAGCTAAGTTCAGAGTAATAAGAGCCAAAGTGTCATGAAAATTTCATTATGTTTTCTATTTTATAAGACAGCATAACTTTATTCACTAATACTAATGTGAAATATATTCAAGAGATAATGTCAATAAAAAATTGCCTATTTTCCTCAGAGATGTATGGCAGCATGGTCTGTAAGTTTTTTTTTTGCTTCACTGACGGATCGCTCTGTAGGAAAAGTGAAAGAAAGAGAACTGATGTGATCGACAGTAACATAAAAATATATATAAAAATTTAAATATAAAATATAACACTGACAAGAGCAATATGACAACTGACCAGACTGGCACTTAGCTCCAATAGACTTTCAACCGCACCGCTCATATGAGCGGTGCGGTTGAAAGTCTATCAAGAAAAGTCTCAAAGAACGCCCTAATTATATAATTAGGGCGTTCTTTGAGTAAGTTTCGGAACTTCTAGGAACGGAATTGGCACTTGGCTCTTATAAATACGGATTACCGCTGGCGCATAGTACCCCAAATTTCACAAAAAAATGTGTTTGCTCAAATTTGGCACTTACCTCCCTCTGACAAAAATCATTCATATATATATATATATATATATATATATATATATATATATATATATATATATATATATATATATATATATATATATATATATATATATATATATATATATATATATATATATATATATATATATATATATATATATATATATATATATATATATATATATATATATATATATATATATATATATATATATATATATATAAATGTATAGTATATACATATGTATGAATATACATTTACAAGATTCATGAAGATGCATTCTACATTAAAAAGAAATTAATATATAATTTATTATATCATATCCAATACCTACTTTTGATCAGATAAACAAAATATCCGTGGAGTCATGAGAGGAAATCTGTAATATTATTACTATTTCATTTTTCGTTGTATTGAAATTTGCATATCAATTACATATAATTTATCTAGCTTACTATACATACTCTGATATTTGTAGTATGTACAAATTTTGTCTACGGATTTCTACCCATCTTTCCACGATTTAGTTTCTTGCTGTAAAAGTTTATTTCAGGTGATTAAATTTATGAAAATAGATACCAAGTTATAAGCTTTCAGTTCTATCTGATGAAGCCACCGTGTGGTGAAACACTGCGTCATATCTTCTTCTTGTGGTGCCGTACCCGGTTTCGGGCGTAGGCGACCTCTCTATTCGTGATACAACGATACACGAATAGAAGGGACCTACAGTTTTACGACGGTTCCGAACGTCTTTACAGAGAGGCTTTACTAGGCAGAATACTTCTCGGTGGTTAGCCTTTGCCTTCCGAGAGGTGGCTCCGCATAAATTCGTTGGTTCGGCCGGGATTCGATCCATCGACCTTTTGTTCAGTAGCCCAACGCACTGACCACTGAACTACGGAGCCACTGCGTCATATAGTAATCGTTAAAATCAAACAGGTGTTTTTCTTATAATATTGTTATGAATTTTGACAAAGTAATTGCCTCAACATTACTATTCAGCTGCTCAAAAGTTTCAACCCAGGTACTATAACTTTGTCATTAGTATTCTCAACAACTGATTAATTATGCCTGTTCAATTTGGTTGAATTTCGTATATTCATAGTATGCATGCTGCACTTATATACGTGATAGAAATATATACATATATAAGCATGAAATTGATCTGTTTCTCACTATGCATCCCTAATCCACTTAACTCCATATAATGACTAATTCAAATGAAAATTAACTTTTTTGCTTTAATACAGAATGTATTTCTAAACTTTTTGATAAAATAATCTTTTAATATAATATTTTCGTTAATTGAGAAATTAATGATATTTTACATAATTTTGTTTAGGGAATTTTCCGTCAAATATTTTTTTAAAATATGATTAAGACGGACTGTGATACGGGATCTTCCACCTGTGTGTGAAGATAAGTTATTTTCTATCAAAAGAATATGTAAATCTTAGATTAATAAGGCTGATACTTGATGTAAATTAATAAACTTATTAATATAATAGTTAATGAAAAACATTTACACGTTTATTACATAATCAGAATTCTATAAAATTGGTTGTGGTAATTGTGATAAGTTTTACATTGGTAGAACTTTCAAAAGCTTTTGGATCAAAATTTTAGAACACAAACATAGCTTTGTTAATTACCAGTCGTGTTCATATTATGCAAACCATTTAATCAAAGCAAATCACACATTCAATTTTGACCTTAAAATATTAAATGCTGAAAATGAGGAAATTAAACTAAATTTCCTAGAATCATTACAGATTAATAGATATGAACATTCATGTCCCCTATTGAATAGTCAAATTGATCATACTACAAGCTTCTCAATCTTTTCAAAATTACGGAACTACCTGACTAGTTTAGAATGGTATTCCCTCTTTCAATAATTATTTACAACCAGCTTTGTAAATACCATTTCTACCCAATTTGTTATTGACTTATTTCTTGTATGGAATATATATATATATATATATATATATATATATATATATATATATATATATATATATATATATATATATATATATATATATATATATATATATATATATATATATATATATATATATATATACAGTGCTTTCATGATGAAAGGAACAAATTCATTAAAAAAATAGGTTTCTATTTCATGTTAAAATCCTCGGACAGGTCGATTAGTATTTTTATTTGGGCAATTTTCGCAATAAAAATTTTGTATACAGGGTGTCTCATTCAAGAGCTATGGCTTTGTCATTAGTTTTTTTAAAGGTAATACCCTGTATATTATTTCACTTTACAATTCTACGATAAATTCTTATCACTTTTTGTGAACATACCATATGCCTCAACTTGATGGATTCCCAGATTAAAACGGAGATAGTGGAGCACCTGGAGATTTAAAATGTGGATTAAAAGTACAAAAAAAAATTTAGGTAAACATTGTCATTAAATCTGAAGAATGAAATTTCACATGTACCATCTGAATTCATTCACTGGTGCTGTATAGTCCGCAGTTTTCACGTTTTTAACGCTCCAGGCACTACACTACTTCATTGTTTAAGAAAATGCAATTACTTGAGAGAGAACGTATTGAAGTACTTATGATGATTGGTTTTGGAGATGGGGTGCGTTCACAAGAAGAAGTCTGCAATCTATTCAATGAAAATCATCCTGATCGTCCGCCAATTACTAGATCGACAGTCAGCAAAATTGAATCAAAATTCAGGAGATACGGCCACGTTAGAGATTTACCTAAAGGAAGACCACCGAGAGTATCTGAAGAAACAGTGCTGAACGTTCTACTAGAAACCCAAGATAACCCTCATACATCCATTACTACAATTTCCAATAATTTCAATTTATCAGTAGGGTCCGTGCATAAAATACTTAAGGTAAATAAGTATCATCCCTATAAAATTAAGCTGGTACATGAATTATTAGAAGACGATTTTGAACGCAGAGTACAGTTTTGTGAGCAGATTCTTGAAATTCATAATCAACATCTAAATTTCATTACAAACATAATTTTTTCTGATGAAGCCACCTTTACTTTAAATGGCCACGTCAACAGACAAAACTGTAGGTATTGGGCGACCGAGAATCCTCATTGGATGCAAGAATGCCACACACAGCGGCCTCAAAAAATTAATACATGGGCAGCGATTGTTCGAAATCGTATAGTTGGTCCCTATTTTTTTGAAGGAACACTAAACGGAGAGGACTACTTGAACTTTCTCCAGTTCGAACTCATTCCGGCTTTAGCTGTTTTGTTTCCTAACCCACAAGATCCTGACATACCTAATAACGAGATATGGTTTCAACAAGATGGGGCACCTCTTCACTATTCAATCGCTGTTCGACCATTTCTTGATGCAACTTTTCCCAACAGATGGATAGGACGGAGAGGTCCGATTGAGTGGCCGCCAAGATCACCGGACATAACCCCATTGGATTTTTTCTTATGGGGTTATTTGAAGTCTAAAGTTTATATGAATAGACCAAATAATATTGATGATCTAAAAGAGAGAATCAGGCAGGAAATAAGACTTATCAGTCCAGAAGTAATTGAAAATGTGCAACGGGAAACATTGAATCGACTTCAAAAATGTCTCGAAGTAAACGGACAACAGATTGAACATATGTAAAAATTAAATTAGTAATTACATTTGTGTGTTTTCATATCGTACCTCTCATTACCCACTATCTCCGTTTCTGGCAATCCATCGAGTTGAGGCATATGGTATGTTCACAAAAAGTGATAAGAATTTATCGTAGAATTGTAAAGTGAAATAATATACAGGGTATTACCTTTAAAAAAACTAATGACAAAGCCATAGCTCTTGAATGAGACACCCTGTATACAAAATTTTTTATTGCGAAAAATGCCCAAATAAAAATACTAATCGACCTGTCGAGGATTTTAACATGAAATAGAAACCTAATTTTTTAATGAATTTGTTCCTTTCATCATGAAAGCACTGTATATATATATATATATATATATATAATATATATATATATATATATATATATATATATATATGTATATATATATTCAAAACTTGGATAGGGGTAGGGTTGCCATCACCTAAATTGCCGATGCCGGACAAAAATTTTAAAAACCCCGGACATTTCCGTGAATTTTCGTTTTTCCCCGGACACCCCGTGAAATTTATTTTTTTAAAATAAAATAAAACATCGTTAATATTTTAATTCTTTCATTCATTTAAACTTTAAACTCCTTGTTTGCCATATAAACAGATAAAATTCTATTATACAGAGTTTAAAGTCTTTTCTTTTTTTTTGGTTTCATCAAATAAAAAACAACTCATGACGTTAATTTTTGGTAGATGAAAAATCTAATAGACTAGATTCTACATTGTAATAATAAATTAAAGGATAGGTCATCTAGTTCGGTTAGATAGGTTAGGTACCCAAAAGTCTATATTATTTATTAACTATAAATCAAAAGTAAGTAACAAGTTTCAATTTTAACGAGATCAAGTTATTTTTACAAATTCAACTTAACTTGAAATTTTTCAGACTTGCCAATTTGATCCAAAATGTCTTTATTTTCATCATGAATTTGTAAAAGTCGGAGCAACTCTAATCGTCAAAATGAGACTTTATTTTTATCAGAGAAGAAAGCGTATGTGTATTTAGCAAGTTTCTCTCCTTCCTCCATTACTGCGACCCTAACGAAAAAAACTCACTCTACATTCGCATTGTGAGCTGGTATACAAAAATATTACTATGCAATTTTGAGCAGTTTAGAATATAGATGTTTCGAAAAAACTGGTTTGCATTTTATAGCCCATCTTCGTCACTGACACTCAAGCTTCACACACCCGGACACAAAATTTGACCGGGTTTTACCCGGACATATTTTTAAAGCCCCGTCCGGACGACCCCCAGACGCTCCCTAAACTAGGACAAATCCGGGGAAACCCGGACGGATGGCAACCCTAGAAAGGGGTCAATTTAAGAATAGGGTCAAAGTTTTTTTGATGTTGAACAGCTTTTATTCATATGATGAATTTCTACAATGTGAATTTGTGTAACTAATATTTAGTGATTTTTTAGGATTGTTATGTTTTTAGTTTAAGACTTATTTTTATGTTTTGGTGTATTTCTTTTCTGGCTGTACTATTTGCCTTACTGACATGTGTAAACACTATAGTGTATAATGGCACGAATAAATTGAGTATTGAGTATTGAGTATATGGGATAAATGTAATCAATTCGTACTCTGCATCTGAAGAAGGTGAAGTTTCACCGAAACGTGCGTCATGCATATTATCGAATCAACGTATAAATTGTTTTTATTAACCATTATTTCAAAATATTTGAATCCACTGATATTTTAAGTAAGTACGATATTTTTTTTTTTTTTTTAAAGAGGTGGGACGTGTGCCCTCTCACACTCGCCCGACCTCCGTACAATTTTGGCTTCGTCAACGTGGACATTTAGCCATCAATTTACTATAATGAGGGGAACCACTTAAATCCGGACGCATACAAACACCCAGGAACACGGTGGGAATCGAACCCACCAACTCCGTCAACGAAGACGGCATAGCGTTACCTATACCGCTCAGCCACGGAGCCTCCGAGTACGATATAAAGGTTTGTCAAACAAAATTTGTTTTTGATTCATAGCTTTTTTCTTGTTGTAGATTTCTAGTTATAAAGGACCAAAAAACATCTAGATGGCAACCAAATGTGTTTCATTATTCCAGGCATTCAATAATGAGCTCATAGACACCTCTGAAGCAACGGTTCAAATTGCACACACGTTGGCATCCAATTGACATTTCTCTCGAAGTAACTACCCCCACGGTTCGAAAAAAATTATAAAACAATAGAAACTCGCTCGAATTCTTGAACACTTCTACTTCTTTTTTAAAGCAATAAGGAAATTGTTCAATAGATAATGAATAAAATTTAATGTAAACAGTAAAACAAAGCACATTTTTTGGTGTTCATCGAAAGGAAAATTAAGCAACGAAGGTTATTAGAAAGTTAAAATTTTTCTTGAGTAACAATTACTTCTCCTCCTTTTATTTCTCTGAATTTTTATAAGCTTTTCATAGCTGGAAATTTATGTAACAGAATTTCATGAACTTAACGTCAAATTACTTAATATAAATATAAGATTTTTCTTTTTCTATTGTCAAAAAAGCGAATTAGGTATATTCAAATATGCTTTACGCATAATAACTCTGGACAAATTTTTTTTACAATTTGCAAACTTTTTTCAAAATCTAGATATTAATGCATCAAACACCAGGTATATAATAATGGAGGAAAAACTTGATTTCAATTCAGAGTTCGGTGGAACCAAAATTAATCTCTTTGAAAAGGCAGAAATCAATGAGGATACTTTGCAATAAATTAGAAATAATCAGCTCACCATTAAAAATGGCTATTGATGATTTTTCTATTTTTTGGAAATTCATCTTACTCTTAATGAAATATTTCATTTATAGGGTATGTTTAAAGGTTTTGAACATTGTATTTTCACTTGTAGATTTCCAGTCTTTTTTCATAAAGACAGCGGTGAAGCAGTATATGAAAGATATCAAAATTTAAATAAGTAAATAAATAAGATGAAAAGGGAATATGAATATGTTGTTACGTATTTGACAGAAAATTTAATGATATCAGAGAATTAACAAGTTAAACAATAAAAGATTAAAAAATTAGAATATAAACTACATGTATCTAAGAAGATTGAATTAATCACAGTAAATGAGAAGTTTAAACAAAAAAAATTCAATATGTAGCTGAAAAAATGTATTAAATTCAAATTAGTAGATAAATAAATTGAACCTAAATGAAAAATAAATAAATAAAATGAGATTAGATAGTCTATAAACGTATCACAATGTTCACTTGACATACCCTACTAACCAAAACGTCGTTTATATAAAATTCATTTTATTGTTTATATTGTATAACGTGTAATTTATTCAATAATATCATTCAATTTTTTTATTTATTTTTTAGAAATGTGTAATTTCCATTTCAATTCATTTATCTACTAGTTTGAATTTTATTTTTTCAGCCTTATTTTTCAATATTTATTATTTAAACTTGTTTTACTGATTTACTTGTTTCACTGATCTCAATAAATTTTGTTTAGATACACGAAATTTTGATTAAAATTTTTTTCACAATCTTGAATTTTATTTTTCAATCTATATGTTCAAGTCTTATTTTCAAATTTTCGATTCATTTACTGACATCAAATTTTCTTAGATACATACGTAGATATTTCTATATTTTTCTAACTCCTTTACTTATTTGAATTTTTGTATTTTTCAGATGAAACTTTACCTCTATATATTTTATAGACAAAGGAAGTTCGGAATTCTACACATTTTATAAAAAGCTTACCAATTTTTTTTTTTAAATATTATAACTACCTAAAGTTCGGAAAAGAATTTTCCTAATTTGTTACTATACTTCGTAGAAATATATACTATGTGAATAAGTTCGAAAGTTACACCTGATGAAGCTGTAGTTTTTAGCGAAACGCGTCATCAGTAGTTTTGCAGGTATGTGAAAGTTTGAATGCATGGAATTTTATTCACTAAACATTATGAAGTGATTTTTTTCGAGTATAATAAGATCATGCAAAACTGAAGTAAATAAATCAACAATGAAATTTGTTTTATAATTAGAAGTGGAATTCTACTGATGTGTGTTTTATAATGATCAACTAAAAAGTAGACACGACTCAATGAATTAAATTTAAATACATAAAAAACATTATTTTGGAAGTTATGACTCATATATAAAGTACATGGAAAACTGTAAACTCCTTATGTTTGAATGCCTCCAAAAAAGTCATTTTTATTCACCTTCTTTAAACCTTTGGGATATCTTAGAGTGAAAAAGTGAAAAATTGGTTTCTGTCCCAGCTGCGCATATATTTCGATTTTGCGTATTCACAGCAACATATCAGGAAGGTTTTGAAATCTCAGTAAGCGACTAATGCTTTTCGGAATATGTTCTAAATATTCGGATATAATGTGCGATAAGAAATGAACAATCAACAGTAGATAATTTCTGTGAAAATGTGGAAAAGATCATCAAGTCAACTTTAATATTTCAAATATCTTGGAAAAAACTGAAGAAATATTTTGGGTTTGAGAATATTAAATTTTAAGAGGTTTCTTGAATATATTAGCTTGAGAATTTCCAAGAGATACTACTAGCTGATATAATTTTGTTTCCAAATTTGCAGGTAAAAACAAACTCTCATGTCTTCGCGATAGAGATATATCAATTTCATTATCATTCTTATATACTTATTGAGTCGAATAATTTAGGGTACACTGAATAAAGTAGTAATTTTACGCAATATTTTGCTCAAAATATTATTAGCATACCTACCAAACTACTTTTAATTGAAAAGTAGAATAAACATATTTTGAAATGCTTGAAAACAGTATTTTCTGCTAAATTCCACACCCTGTTATAGATATTTAGTTTCGAAGTTTCTATCCAATATTTTAAATTAACAAATATTTCGAATACTTACTATCATGTTTCAGAAATCTGAAACAATATATAGATATTTGGTATAATTCAGTATTTTACTCATTAGTGTTTGATGAGATTATCCAGTTACTCGAAAAAATATTCCTGAACATTATACAATGTAAATTAAATATAAATAGGAAATAATGATGATTTCATTACTACCATTTACGAAACATGAAAATAAAACTAAGATCTTGCCAAAATAGCTCAATTATAAGTGAACAAAAACAAAAGTTTACTTTACTACACTGTTTATTATTACAAAATAGTAAACCAAACTATTTGTCCACGACTGTACTATAAATCATTCATTATACGTGTGCTTCCTGAAGTACAATTATACCTATTATTCACTAGTGTGTATGATAGTTTATTATACACTGCATGACGTCACACTCAAAACGTATGTCCAAACTTGAGACTATCATTCGCATTGTTAGGATAGTATTGTTATTAGATTTTTAGGTTTTATGTAACTAAGATAACTTTTAGGCAAATTATTAAACCAATATTTAATATAATGCCCAACTTATTAAATATTTACTCTAATAAATTATCTATTTCACTTTTATCAGAGTGAAGGAAAGGAATGGAATCGATGTCAAGTAAAATAGTTGACGTTTACGTGAGTATGCAGTTTTCAGTGAACACAGAAAATGTTATGTCAACGCTTTTGATAACTATTTTTATTGTTGAAAATGCAGATTATTACTTATTTTTTCGAGGAAGTCGTGGACAAAGTATAGTATTCTACTCGCACAAAATTACAATTTTTCACTCGAGTGAATTGCAAATTTCACCCTCGTGAAAAATAGCAATCATTTTGTGCTCGTTGAATAATTTACTATTGTCCACGACTGTACTATAAATCATTCATTATACGTGTGCTTCCTGAAGTACAATTATACCTATTATTCACTAGTGTGTATAATGGTTTATTATACACTGCATGACGTCACACTCGAAACGTATGTCCAAACTTGAGACTATCATTCACATTGTTAGGATAGTATTGTTATTAGATTTTTAGGTTTTATGTAACTAAGATAACTTTTAGGCAAATTATTAAACTAATATTTAATATAATGCCGAACTTATTAAATATTCACTCTAATAAATTATCTATTTCATTTTTATCAGAGTGAAAGAAAGGAATGGAATCGATGTCAAGTAAAATAGTTGACGTTTACGTGAGTATGCAGTTTTCAGTGAACATAAAAAATGTTATGTCAACGCTTTTGATAACTATTTTTATTGTTGAAAATGCAGATTATTACTAATTTTTCCGAGGAAGTCGTGGACAAAGTAAAGTATTCTACTCGCACAAAATTACAATTTTTCACTGGGGTGAATTGCGACACTCGCTTGCAGCTCGTGTCGCAAACTTCACCCTCGTGAAAAATAGCAATCATTTTGTGCTCGTTGAATAATATACTATTACCACTATTACAACAATAAATACAGTGAAGTAAAGTTTTGTTTTTGTTCATCATGATACATTTTCACGTAGTAACGACGGATTTCACCAATTATTAATGAAAAAATGAATTGCTTTAAAACTTACAAAAGTCATAAATTTAATTGTCAGAATAAAACAGTGATTCTCAACCTATGGGGCGGGACCCCCTTGGGGGGCGCGAGCACACTAAAGGGAGAGTGCGAGCATATAAGAGAAAAATTGATTAAGTGACTGAAAGGAAAGTACACACACATACAAAGGAAAACACTTTTGTTTGGGTTTGTGTTTTTTAGGTCGTAGCATAACAAAGAGAAAATATTATTAAAATAATTATACTATACTCTAGGTTCAGATCCGAAAAACTCAAAATACATTACTATTGTGTACATTTTATTATATGTGGGGGTCGCAATACAAATTATGATAGAAAACTGGGGCGCGAATCCCGAAAGGTTTTTTTTTACTCAAAGGACCTACAGTTTTACGCTGGTTCCAAACGGCCAATGGGCTTGAAACTGAGTCATTACCCAACATTTAAATATATTTAGAACCTCTAAATTTCATTGGACATACACAAAACCCAACAGCAAGGTGGGACTCGAACCCACAATCATCGATTTACAAGCGATACACGCTCTCGCTGGGCTACCGAGGCCTCCTCCCGAAAAGTTGAAAAAGGCTACAGTAAAGGATATAAAAAAGTATTTAACATTTTTTTCATTTAAAAAAGTACGTTAGTGAATTGATATCAAAAAACATGTTATCGTGGAAAAGCCGAGACAGACTTCTGAAGGTTTCTAGAAATCAAATTGATATGAAAAGAATACATATTATCCGTTTTTATAGGAGAGTTACTCTTGCGGTTAACTACAGCAGTTTTAGATTTCTGTTATGTTTTTATTTTCATAACGTTACCCTATAATGGTAGAATGATATATGCAGATGGTATATTAAAATAATGACATGTAAAACATCAGAACATCAAACATTCACGAAAGTGATCAATCTTTATATACCACATATATATATATATATATATATATATATATATATATATATATATATATATATATATATATATATATATATATATATATATATATATATATATATATATATATATATATATATATATATATATATATATATATATATATATATATAGGGTGAGTCTTTGATATGGGAAAGCTTGATTGCACCTACACCGTTAATGATATCGAAACGAACCAAACGGTTCTGCAAATGGGAGGTCAGAGTGCAGTTCGTAAAATTATTTTGCCTTTTACAGGGTGTACCATTTTTACGCAGCAAATTTTAAGATACTTTTTTTAAATGGCACTCTATATATTTCTACACATATTTGAATTTGTCCTTTATTGAGATTTGTAAATTCGTTAAGTTTTTGCAAATCGCTTCAGCCGTTCAGAAGTTATTTAATTTTTTCTGAAAATTGATGCCTTTGCAGGCATTTTTTAAAAAAATCGCAGGGCACCTGTTTTTTTGAATATTAAGTTGTTATTTGGGCTGTGTCTAAGCAATTGTTCTGGGTATCTTTTGACGGAGAGATAATCTATTTTAATTGTGACATTACCTTACTGTGACACATTGATTTTGGTACACTTTGAAAGGCCATATCTTGATTTTTTCAAATGGCACTCTATTTATTTGATTACTTAGTCGCATTGAACATGTCATTCTTCATCTTTTCTATATTCACGTTTTTTTCCAAAAGTTGGTGGTTTAGAAGATAATTCACATTTTCAAAAAAATCAACATATTTTTTCATCTTTTAAACGAGTGAGTTTAAAAACAATTAATTCTGATAACAGACTTTCACTTGTTCATTGTTGTTATCCATGGCCTTCTATTGATTTATGCATTCAATTTCAGAAAATTGTCTTTTATTTGCGCGTTTCTGAGAAAAAGTTTATACTATCATATATTTTTGAAAAGGTAAAAAAAAGACAAATTTTATAGTCTATGAATATACAGGGTAATCCATTTAAAAAAACATAAGTTTGCTTTATAACTCAAAAATAGTAAACATGTAACGAAAATTATCTACACCGATGCATTCTACGGAAAAAAATCTATAAGAATGTTATATTACATTTTCGATAAGATGAAGGATAACCCAAAATGCAACATATTCAAAAATGCCCTGTATCTTAAAAACTAAAAGAGTTATTAAAATTATGTTGACGGCATCTTCAGTTTTTCGAAAAAGTAGCACAGTGTCGCGAAAACCGCAACCCTCTATCTTCAAAAATAACGGAGATACCATTCAAAAGTACCCAAAATGGGACACCCTGTACTAAGCTTCTATAATTTGATTTCAGTAATTTCTCATCAAACTTTGAAATTCACGCCCGCAGCAGTTACGTTGACGTCTGTTATCAGAATTTATTGTTTTTCATGTCACTCGTTTAAAAGATGAAATAATGTGTTGATTTTTTGAAAATGTGGATTATCTTCTAAACCATCAACTTTTGGAAAAAAACATAAATATAGAAATGATGAAGAATGACATGTTCAATGCGAATAAGTAATCAAATAAATAGAGTGCCATTTGAAAAATTCAAGATATGGCCTTTCAAAGTGTACCAAAATCAATGTGTCGCGGTAAGGTAATGTCACAATTAAAATAGATTATCTCGCCGTCAAAAGATACCCAGAACAATTACTTAGACACAGCCCAAATAACAACTTGATATTCAAAAAAACAAGTGCGCTGCGATTCATTAAAAAAATGCCTGCAAAGGCATTAATTTTCAGAAAAAATTAAATAACTTCTGAACGGCTAAAGCGATTTGCAAAAACTTAACGGATTTACAAATCTCAATGAAGGACAAATTCAAATATGTGTAGAAATATATAGAGTGCCATTTAAAAAAAGTATCTTAAAATTTGCTCCGTAAAAATGGTACACCCTGTAAAGGGCAAAATAATTTTACGAACTGCACTCTGACCTCCCATTAGCAGAACCGTTTGGTTCGTTTCGATATCATTAACGGTGTAGGTGCAATCAAGCTTTCCCATATCAATGACTCACCCTGTATATATATATATATATAACAACAAAGAAATTAGTCGCGGGGAAATATTAAACAAGTAGAGCAGAATTATCGGTATAGCCCGCTTATATGAAAGCAGCCGTTGACACGTGTTTCGGACTCTTTGGTCCTCATCAGAACGGCGCGGCGTAGCCAAGCATTGGATTGAAAACTTGGAGATGAAAATAGCAGATTGAGATCTCACGGATGGCATTAATCGACTCCGTGGTAAAGTTTGACCAAATCTCCCAAACCGGAGAGTTCAAACAATAAGCCACAAATGTGTGATTGTCTTCCGTAGCAGGGGATTTCGTTTGTTGTTGCTATTTTCATCTCCAAGTTTTCAATCCAATGCTTGGCTACGCCGTTCTGATGAGGACCAAAGAGTCCGAAACACGTGTCAACGGCTGCTTTCATATAAGCGGGCTATACCGATAATTCTGCTCTTATATATATATATATATATATATATATATATATATATATATATATATATATATATATATATATATATATATATATATATACAGTGTGACCCATTTTCAATAGAAACACTCCTGTAAAATTTGAAGTTGTTAACCGATTGCAACCATTTTTTTTTTAATGTCAAGTATTAAAAGGTCTACCTTAGGACAAATGAAATGTTTATTCTAATTTTCAGGGCATACTACAATATTTTTTCTTAGTAAATTTGAAATGTTTATTCTAATTTTCAGGGCATACTACAATATTTTTTCTTAGTCGAAATTCGGGATTTTTTATGACTAAAATTTCATAAAAAAATATTCATTCATAACAAAGTTATGAGAACTCAAAATTCGAAAACTCACCCTTAACACTCACAAGAAAAACACCCAATATCAACAGATAGTCATAGAAGTATTTATTTAATGATTACAACAATAAATTGCCACCAGATAGTGTAAAATTAAATAGCGTAAATATTTTTAATGAAAATAATTACATTCAAGCAAATCAACTAAAACTAAGACTAAGACTAATAGATTTTTCAATAATTTAAATCTTAGTTGCCATGGAAATGATAATACGGTTTGGCACTTGTGAAAGATTCAACAATATTCACCTTACAGTTCTTCTAATTATTTTGTGCCATAGCTGCAAGATTGAGCGTAAGAGAAAAAATTGAAATTATACGCCTTTCGAGAGATGACTTTAGAAGTGCTAGAGAGATTTGTTGAGTATTTAATTTTTTTTATCTGGTGGCACTTATCACTATCGTTGAAATCATTTAAAAAAATATTTTCATGGCTATCTGTTGATATTGGGTGTCTTTTTTTGTGACTGTTAAGTGTGAGTTTTCGAATTTTGAGTTCTCATAACTTTGTTATGGAAGAATATTTTTTTTATGAAATTTTGGTCATACCTATTTAGAGGCACGCTGAACTCAGTTGCGTGGTAATTTTTTCAATAAAAATTTTTGAATAAGAAAAAATATCATAGTATGCCCTGAAAATTGGAAAAAACATTTCAAATTTTGTCCCAAGGTAGACTTTTTGGTACTTGACATTTCAAAAAAATGGTTGGAATCAGTTCACAACTTCAAATTTTACAGGGGTGTTTCCATTAAAAATGGATCACACTGTATATATACATATATATATATATATATATATATATATATATATATATATATATATATATATTTATATATATATATATATATATATATATATATATATATATATATTTATATATATATATATATATATATATATATATAATACTATAAACTAATAAAAACCTCTCTGAACTAGGTATACAATCAACCTAAATTTGAGAGGTCTCGGTAGACCAGCGGTAAGGTGAACCGCCTTATACCGTTTGTAAACCGAGGATTGTGCGTTCGAGTCCCACCTCGCTCTTGGGTGTTGTGTATGTCCGGAGATTAGTGGTTCTGTATATATGATTAAAATTGTTGGGTGATGTACATAGTTTACAAGCCCATTGGCCGTTCGGAACCGGCGTTAAAATGTAGGTCCCTCGAGTAAAAAAAAAAAAAAAACCTAAATTTGGTTCCGAAATATATAAAAAGCTTTACTTCATCCAACGAATTGACCGGTATATCAAACGATTTATTAATATTCGATTTTTCAAATGAATGTAGTAGTATATAATTACTTTTATATAATAAGCGCAAATAAATATACATTATATTATATGAATATTACTTACTTTCATTATGAATATGTATATATATATATATATATATATATATATATATATATATATATATATATATATATATATATATATATATATATATATATATATATATATATCAAACGACTTATTAATATTCGATTTTTCAAATGAAAGTAGCCGTATGTAATTACTTTTATCATATACTATACTCGTCGCGCCTAATAAACACTTTTTCCAAGTAGAAAACCTTATTTATGAGAAAGTGTAGAACCCAGTTGTCAAGAATAATAAACTATACCTAGTATAGATTTAATTATTAACAAATTCTCTCGAAATGCGTTGATGTGCAAAAAAGCAAATTTAAAGAACCACTCTATTTTGTTTTTATGGAGATTTGCTCTTAGAAGTGATATCGCAAATCTATCATTGCGTGCTCTGAAGAAGTGATCGATAGATCACCAACGCTAAGCAATCATCAAATAGTACTCAGGACTGAAGAACTTACTCCGAAAAACTCCCGTTATGTTGCTATATATACTTCTATATAATACATACATAATACAGGTCTGCAAAACAAAATATAAACAGGAAAGTAATCAGCAAAATCGAGATTCATGCTGCAATTAAAGTTGAATGTTGAAAACATTAATATTATATGAATTATATATATATATATATATATATATATATATATATATATATATATATATATATATATATATATATATATATATATATATATATATATATACAGTGGCGCACCCAGGGGGGGAGCCATGGGGCTGCAGCCCCCCCCCGAGATTTAAAAGAGTAATTCAAAAGAATTGAGATTACTAAGATAATAATTGTAAAATGAGCTCATCTACAACTATGAAATGAGCTCACTGGTCACTATCAGTCAACCATAATATCTATTGTGATTTACCGGATACGGGATGTGCGTTTTCTATTTAAATTTAAGGAGGTAAATTTTGATTCAGCCCCCCCCGAAACTCAATCCTGGGTGCGCCCTTGTATATATATATATATATATATATATATATATATATATATATATATATATATATATATATATTGGGATCTGACATGTCTGCTGGCGAACTCTGGCGGCCAGATGGATGAAATTCTTATTTCCAACGTCAGCATATGCAATTGTATGTCAAGTTTTTGATTTATCACAAATGAGGTCGCAAAAGGTGAATAATGGATAGTGTTAATTTTGCAAAAACGTAGAGTCAGCAAGTCTAGAGAGTAATGTGGCGTGAAAAATTGTAATTCTATAATATACAAATGCAAGTATTAGCTTTCATCAGTTTCCGAAGCCAAACAAATATTTTTTATTGAGAGAAAATCATTTTGGAGAAAAGGGAAAGATTGATTTATTGAAGGTATGGAAAATCAATCTGAAAAAGAATCACACAACTCCGCGAATGAGGGTGTGTTCTTTGCATTTTACAAAAGAATTGATTGAAACACAAATTAGTTCCCATTATTAATGAAAATTCCAGATGCTGCAGCCAAAACAATTAAAATTGTTGGATCTGGGTTGCCAGAAAATTTATTGGTATTATTAGAAGAAATTTTTACATTGATATGTGGTACGATAAATATGTTTTCTCCGATCTTAGAAGATGACAAATTCATGGAAGATTAAGTGAAATGATGGAGTAACAAAATTATGTTTATGATGGTTATTGGATTGGAGTTAGTTATAATAAGAATACACACGGAATGAAAAAGTTTTTCTTTGTGTATTCATTATTAATACATCTTGAGTTATATTATGATTGATGGTGGTTTCATTATTAAAACCACATTTGATTATATGAAATATTATGATTTCTCATTGAATCCATGTATACTACTAAATAAATGATTTTCGCTAAATTTTAAATATATTTTGTCCAAAGTTCTTTCAGAAATAATGAAAAAAAAAATTCACAGTTGAATAAAAATCATCAATAAAAAGTTTCGAAATATGTTTATTGATAATTACCCATCATATCTGGCCGATTATAAACTTCCTACATAAAAAGCTCGAATTAATAGTTTTATATCACTCAAACAAATAATTGATTTAGACCAGGTATTATACAAATCAATTTAAATCAAAATAGATAAAAAAAATCATCAAAGTGGACGATACCTGGCCTCGAATTCTCTTCATTTTTTCCTCATTTTATTATGAATTTGGATCTTTCCTTCCCTGTATTTTCGCTGGAGTAAATTTTCACCTTCTTATAGCTTCACACTTTCACTCGAAATAACATTGTTATAGGAAAAACTCAAAAAACTTTCAAATCTCTCATTGAAAGTTAGTTTTGAGACGCCATGTTTTGACGTTATCGCCTAAGCTCTGCCTCCATGTCAGATCCCAATATATATTATTATTATTTATTTGTAACTGCAAAGAGCGGCTTTCGCCGATGAGGTCACTGTATCACCTTCATTATTCACAGCCTTCATGAACCTAACATACCATACAACAGTCAAAAAGTACAAAAATAACAGTCCTTCATCACCGTGGTTGTCACACATATATACATATTACATGTTTACCCTAATATCCATTCTATTTTTAAAGGCACCGCGAATCAAAGAAAATATCAGAATATTTTATACTATAATTCGATATAATCTTCTGAGAATCCCTACAACAAATTTCTTGAGCAGGCGTTTCAATATAATCGATTAGAAATTAAGACAGTCTTCCTATACCATCATATATACCTACGTTTAATTATATTGCTACAACTTACTCTGGTTCATGTGACAATATGCTCCCTTAGAAGGTATGTTGTTACACCCCATAACCACACACAAAATTTTGTTGTGCTCTTTTCATTCCGGCTACTTTTTAATAATATAACTCTTAATACTTATTGATATAATTACAGATACTATTCAATGGAAAAAATGGTCGCATGCAAAAAAATTATTTGTATGTTTTGTGAAAAGTAACACCGGTGTCCCTTATATAGGTATATATATATATATATATATATATATATATATATATATATATATATATATATATATATAAAATAGATATATATATATATATATATATATATATATATATATATATATATATATATATATAAAGGTAAATTCGTCGATGCATTTAGATTTCAATTGATATATCGATCAGAATATGAATTTCAGGAATGTCAAAGATCGCTATCATACCTAAATGTTTTAAAACTCAAAGAAGGAATTGATAATCCCTCGATTTAAATTTTGAATCTTAATAACAGCTGTATTCCTGTATATTATTCAATGATATACAATCTATATTAATAGCAATAACGTGTTCATGAAAATTCAGAATGTTTAGAGAAACGTATAGTTAGGAAAAAACAACAAGTCCGCGTAAATATAAGATAAGGCATTCATTGTTCGAAATCCCATGTTCAACAAGGATTAAGAATAACGTCACAGATATTTATTTTTGGGAACAAATTATAGCAATGCTATTTCGACTAGATTGAATATTTATATATATATATATATATATATATATATATATATATATATATATATATATATATATATATATATATATATATATATATATAAATATATAAATATATATATATATATAAACTCATAGACAAAACACTTAAAATTATTCTTATTTTTGATTCAAAATAACTCTTTTAATTTTCAACCGATTGTGATAATTTTTTCGGCATATTGTAGAAAACTCATTAGAATTATCAAAAGCATTTTGAATTTATGTGAAAATGAATTTGACAATGTATTATATCGGGTGGAATGGAACAATATTTATGTACCGTAAATTCTAAACACCGTGTGGGGTAAAATAAAGACAATATTTGTCTCTTTACAAAAAATACAAATTTTCAAAGAAATCTCTACAGTTTTTGTTAAAATTTAACCTAGAGTGAATTTTTCACAAAATGAATTGTAGGTGGCAAAATACACAGCCAAAAATTAGACTTTTCTCTACGAATTGCCGACACCCTGTGGGGTGAACTAAAGGCTACAAATTTTTTCTTTATAAATGAATAGCAAGACTAATTTATTCTTGATACTTTGTTCCTTGATTCAGTCCAATATTTGTCTCTTCACGAAAGATACAAACTTTCGAAGAAATCTCTACAATTTTTGCGACGTAAGTTAAGAGAACAATCTAAAAAATCTTAATATAATAAGCAACAATTATTAAATAAAAATTCAACATAAACAATTAAATTAATAACGCGTAAATTATTTATAATCTGCTGAGGAATGTTTTGCGAGAACTATACATTCCAAATCTTAAATGTTTATGGGAGCAGGTAGGTACATGACTTCGGACCGATTTTTTCAGAATATCCCAAAGTTGCTCAAT